>JBBPBO010000003.1:47578513-47656053 GCA_037974295.1 Cicer cuneatum | reverse complement strand
AAATTTCATTCTTTATTTGATGTTGTTAAAAATGGAAATATGAGTTTATTTGAAGATTTGAGTTTCGAATTTGATGAAATTTGTATTATATTGAAGAATATAAATAATTTTATGGGTTTTGGTTGAAAATTTTGATGAATTTTTTGAATTTTTGTAAAAAAAAAAAAAGATAACATTGTTGACATTTTAAAACATAAAAGATCAAATTGTCACTTAAAATTAAAATAAATGACCAAATTGGAAAAGAAAAAAAGATAAAGGACTAAAACGTTAACTGAAATTAAGTTAAGGGACCACGGGTGCTATTTAGCCATTAATTTAAAATCCTAATCATAAACCAAAATATGCTTGAAGTCCAATACAAAATAAAAGAAAAAAATTCAAACGCTTTCCTTGAATCTATGCATATAATTTTTTGAGTGAATTTAAATGGTATGAATATACATTTCATTATTGTGGTGAAATTCACTGAAGTGTGTTTCAGAGTACGAGGTTGATTGTTGGTCTAATTTCCAATATAGATAATTATATATAGTGTACATGGATGGATATCATATCACTACAAGTTGGGTTATCCTGGTTGGTTGGACTATGATCAACTTATAATGTGTAGTCTATAAGAGAAACCAGACGACACTTGTCTAAATGTTACATGGAAATTTTGGTGGCAAATAGGATATTGGCATGTGTCTGCATTAGCATGCACTCGCGAATTAGTTATGGGTTGATCTATGAGATGAACTTGGGGATGATTGATATATTTTGATTGTGTTGCTAATGATATATTAACTATTTCGTTCTCATATTTATGGTTTCATGAGATTCTTGTCCTTCTTGTTTGTTGTTGTTGTTCTCTTGTACCTTTGTTTTATAGACACAAGAAGAAAAAGATGTTTGGCTAGCTACTAATGTACTTGGTCACGTGTTGGGGATTTTTCCATCACGAGTGACCTTGTGATCAGTACGAGATAAATGATGGTTGGCTATGATCCATAGGTACGAATATGGTACGTCAATTAAAAATCATGATTTTTTTAATATAATTTAATTAAGAGAGTTAAATTGTTCAATTCACAATATAAAATTACAATATAAGTTTAAATAGTTATAAATTATGTCAATTACACCGACAAATAAACTCAAATACACAAATAATATTATACTTATACATAAGAAAATCATCATTTTTAATCACAATAAAATAATAATAAAAAATAGAGTATCCACGAGTACGGTACAAGTACCGGTACCTGGTAAGTATCGTACCGATAAGTACCCAATACAGATTCTTCATCATTTTAGAAGTACCCATACTTGGCTCACATATGGATGATGTTGGAGGGGTTCCTACCTACATGGGGAATGTAAACTATACATATACGTGGTTGGGCATTGACGACGCCCATTGGACATGTCCTGTCAAAATAATTCAACATTTACCATTTCACAATATTAGGCCAGCTCACAAGGAAACCCTTCATATCCCCGATTTATACATACTTTCATCAAACTGGTGATGATGCACCCAACTATTGGTCGATGTTTGCACCGACCTAATGGGAATTGGGCGACATCGGGTGCTACTTCATCCTCATTGACATCGAGGGTATTTGGGTACGCCCCGAGACCACATTAAATCGTTTAACATGAAATGGATGGAACTGATGTTGACATGTTTATAGTTGGCCATGAACTCGTCTATTTTTGGTATGCCAGTGTGGAGTCTCTTGTTATTTTGGTCTGTTGGAGTTATCTGTCTCATCTAATATAGTGATATTATCTATTTATTTTGGTTGTAATGTATATATGTATGGCTTGTACTTATGTGGTGCTTTGTTGTGGCCCACAAGACACATTAACCTTGTGCGATAATATTTTGAGATGTATAATATTAGCATGCTTATATTACTTTCCATATGTGCTTATTTGTCTATCTACTTCATTTTTGTGGTACTCGCATTTTAAAATTGATTAAGATTTATATATACGTGATGCAAATTCTAATGGTGATTACAAATGAGACTTGGATCGTCTAATTTTTGTGGTATTACAACAAGTCAGTTCATATCGACCTATGAAAAAATAGAGTCACACTAGGTGAGTCAAGTAAGGTTCTTATGGAACACCAATTTTATAGGAATGTATTAGGATTTAATTGGAATTTCTCATTGGTAATTTGTTTCCTAATATCATCTTTATTATCGCATGTAAGGTAATTTTATGCCCACAATATATTCCCTTAGAATAATCTTTGTGATTCTTTCAAGAAAAGTGACGGCTCCTAACACTCGAGGTAGAGGTGGAGGAGTTGGATTGGGAGGAATAACTCCTAAACATGTGGGAAGAGTTGAGACCTTCAGAGCTGGAGAAGAAGAAATAGAGAATTTGAGATCCATTAGAAAGCTAGTTGAGGCTATGTTGCATTTTACTCAACATAATTATGAGGTGTTACATCAACTCTATCAAAATAGAAGATAGGACACTTGGCTTAATGCATTATTGAACGAAAATTATTCTCAGTTAAAAGGTGGCGAAGATCTGGAAGGACCTAAGAACTAGCAGCAAGAATTGTAAAAGATCTATGTGTTCACTCATTGTCGAGAGGATAAAAAAATGAGTTAGGTTGCCTTCATACTCATTGAAGATGCAAAAGCTTTGTGTAAAGGAAAATTTCATCTGTTGGAAAAAGATGGTAGGATTATTACTTGGGAGTTGTTTAAGGATTGTTTCTTAGAAAAATATTTTCTTAAGTTTGTTCTAAATGAGAATGACATAGAGTTTGTCAATCTACGACAAGGTAATGTGTTTGTGGGAGAGTATTTGAAGTAGTTTGAGTTTGTGTTGAAGTACTTTTTGTTTTATCAACTTCAGCCAAGCAAGGAAGGGATATGCTAGAAGTTTCAAGGTTGGCTAAGGTATGATAATGATTTGTAGAAGGCAAATATGATGTTTCATTTGGAACACTTTAAAAAGGTGATTGGTAGGTGTTATGAGTTAAAGAATATTGACAAGAGAATAAATTAGTTTGATGTTGAGAAAAATCTGAAACCAAGAAAATGTCAGCTTGGACAGGGTCAAGGTAGGGGTAACATGTTTATCCAATTTAGAGTAGGACTTGAAGACATAATGACACGATCTACGACTGAAGGAGCATCGAGGATGATACCATTGGTATGTTTTACATGTGGTGGGCAACATTTGTATAAAGATTGTCCAAGAAGAAAAAAAAAGAGTTTGCTATAATTGTGGTTGAGAATGTCCCTAGGGGGATATGCATTAGAAGAAACAATCGAGTCTACAAGGCTTAGTGGTGGTAGACGTGTAGGACCAGGGGTTGGAAAGGAAACTAGAGGCCATTGGATGGAGTAGTTGAGAAACCACGAGTGGTAGGAATAGTATTTGTTGTGAGGGGAGCTACAACCTCTAAATCTTGAGCTATCTGTAGTAAAGGATTTTCAAAGGTATTTCTAGATGATTTATAGGGATTACCTACATAACGAGAAATGGAGTTTGTTATAGATGTCATATCGAGAACATGGCTGGTTCACTATCCTTATGCAGGATGTCTCTAGGAGAGATGATAGAATTGAAGAAGCAATAGGAAGACATGTTAAGGAAAGAGATTATCAAAACTAGTGTGTAACAGTGGAGAGCTTCAATGTTTGTAATGAAGAAAGTTGTGTCATTGTGTATGCATGGATTACAGACAGATGAATAAAGCCATTATCAAGAATAAATATTTGTTGCCAAGGATAGATTATTAGATGGATCTATTGAAAGGAGCGACAAAATTTCTAAGATTGACTTGAGGTTTAGATACCAACAGATTAGAGTTAAGAAAGAAGATATACCCAAGACATTATTTATGTACTTGTAAGTTTCCCTAAAATAGACTAAGTGTGTTTTGATACATCTCAAAATAAGGTTTATTTAGCTAGATGATTTTGTGTGACTTTGTTGATTCCCCAATTCTCAATATCAACAAATGCTTGTGAATCAGAAAAGTATTATGAAAACCTCATTTTATCGTGCATAAAATTATATGCATGTTAGGCTAATGTTGGTACACTTTAAAATGCATCAAAAAATCTTTTTTAAGTGATTTTTAACTTTGTAAAACCAACTCACAAGTTTTTAAATCTATTTACACAGATCCTGAACTCGTTCCAAGTGTTTTAGAACATGTGAATTAAGTGACTTGTCATGTGAATCAACTTACACCTTTGTAAATCAATTCACACTACTTTAGGAAGAAATATCAAGCATACAAGAAACTTATGAATCGATTCAAAACCATGTAAGTCGATTCAAGCAACTTGTAGAATTAGTTTTATGGTTACAAATAAGTTATTTCAATTAGGATGCATTGACCTTTCACTGATCAATTCATATTCTTTAAATTAATATTGATCTGAACCATCATTTAGAAGAATAACACTTTTTTTTATCTATTCATCATCATTCATACATGCAAGATCATAATATTTTTAAATAGTTTTTCTAGTTCAAATGTCATGTTTTTTATTGACAAACAACAAGGGTGGTGTATCTCTTGTTGTGATTATTCTAGATGTGAGTGATTGAGGAGATATCAATCAACTGAACATTAAAGGTCATAAAGGAGGTGTTCTTTTTTGTTCTAGAGTTAAGATTACTCTCATTCATTTAAATGAAGATTGGATGTATTCTACAAACAAGGACGGGGTATAGGAACGAGTATAAAAACTCTGGTGTGATTTTTCCTCTCTCTATTCTCTTTAAATTTTTTCATTATTCATTCTTTTGAATCTATATATACTTTTTTGTTTTTGAATGATACAAAAATTATAATATTGAAAATTATGTTTTAAACTTTTTCATGATAATTTTTGATTGATAAAACTATTTTCTGGAAAGACATCAACAATTGTGAATTGTGTTTAAAAGTTAATTTTCTACTAACTTTTCTATCATTGTGTAATCCATTAAGCACAATTCTAGTTTACTTCTATTGATTGAATCATTATAACTTTTCTTGATTCAATCAAAGTAACTTTTTGTGTTTAAATTGTCTTTTCAGTTGGTGTGATTACTCGTAATATTATTTGACTTTTTAAGCGAGAATTCAATACGAATTAGCCCTTTACCATCGTATTTTTAATAAATTTTAGCTTCGTATTAAAAAGTCTCTAAAATATTTGGACTCTATTCAACCTCTGTTCTAGAGTCCAAGGGCCATCTCGACTAATAAGTGGCATCAAGAGCCCGATCTATTAGTCTTACGAGTGTACGAGTTATCAAAAATGGTTTCTAATGTGAGTCCAGAACCTAAGGAGTGTACGATAGAGCAATGTTTTCAAAGAAGAAGACTATTTGTATTAAAGAACACATGAAAATGTACATTATTGCTTATGATTTTGATTAAGGGTGGCAAAATAAATCGATTAGATGGAGTTGAATTTAGATGAATCAAAACAATCCATTAATCACTTTACAATCCACTAATAGTTTTTTTTTTTAAATCAATCCAATCCATCCATTAAAAATAAAAAATATTCAATTCATCCATTATCATATTTTAATGGATAAAAATCGAGTAAATATTCATTTTGATCCTCAAAAGTATCATGCGTTGTCAAGGTAGTCCATAGATTCATTAAAATTATTAAAAACTCCTCAAATGTTACTTCCATTAGTCGATTAGGTCCAAAACAATAACCTCTGCCCATTTGTAAGTAAACTCTCATTTCGGTCCTTGAAAAAAGTGAAATTTTGGATATGTCTTTACCTTTTTTCTTCTTCTCTCACACCTCCACACCTCAATTTCTTACATTTTCTATTTCTACTTGAAATTTGAGTTTTGAATTTGATTCAACATTTTTGTGCTACATATCCCTTCTTTTAGCTTACACTTTTCCACAAATCCCTTTTTCAATCTTCAAGTTTATGCATTATCTATGATTTATCATATATTGCATATATAATATTTACACATACTTTGAAGTATCAATGTCTATTATATGGTGTGTTGTTATACTGGATTTACAAGACTTATATGAGTATTTCTATCTATCTCTGAACCTAACTTATCGCTAATTTACTTTTATTAGATGTTGTATTATTATTGGAGTTTAGTAGTTGTCTTGAATGTTTTGACTATCTTATGAATACTATAACTAACTGGTGGACAATAAAAGATAGAGTAAATAAAAATGAGACAAAAGGGAATAAGAGAGGAAAAGACTTAGATCTAAAATTAGATTTTCTTTTAGGGACTGAAATGAGAGTTTACTTGACAAATTAAGGAAGAATTAACCTTTTGGACGTAACTGACTAACATGAGTAACATTTGAGGAGTTTTTAATAATTTTAGTTAATCCAAAAATTAACTTGACAGTGCATGACACGTTCAAGGAGCAAAATGAGAGTTTACTCAATAAATAAAAGAGCTATTTTTAAAATAAATAAATATAATTCATTGGATCGTATTAAATAAGTATGTGATCCATTGGATTTTAAAAAAAATGAGTGGATTGAATTCATTCATAATTTTTTAAATGGATGGATTGGATTCAATCCATTAACATTTTTATTATGTCTTGAATGGATTTGATGGATTATTGATTGGATGGATTAGGTGAATGTGGATAAATGAATGAGTTTGTCACCCCTAATTTTGATGTATGGGAGGTCATTGAAAATGTTCCATATGTTCCAAAAATTGTCCGAAATGATATTGTTATTGATGAGCCAATAATGAAATAAACAAATATAAATAAGAAAAATGTTTAATATGATTGAAAAGCTAAGAACATTTTAGTGTCTACTTTAAGACAACATGAATTTCAAAGGGTTTTCAATTGTAAAACTGACCATAAAATGTTGAATATTTTACAAATTGCACATGAAGGCAAAGTGAAGAAAATTGTTCTAGAACAAATAGGTTGACAAAGAGGTATGAATTGTTTTGAATGAAAAATGGTGAAATCATTAATAAATTGCAAAAAAAATATTTACTTATCGTCAACAAACGTAATGCATTGGGAAAAACATTTTAGAATGAATATCTAATCAACAAATTTCTTAGTGCATAAACAAGGAATGAAAATCTAATGTGACTAACATTCCTAAGCCAAATGACATGACAGCTATGATTCTAGCCACCTTGTTTAAAGTCATGAGTAAGAGTTCAAATGTCAAAGTGCACATGAAGTAAAAGTGCAAAAGAAGGAAAAGATAAATAAAACCCTCGTTGGTTCATCCTCAAAGTTAAGGAATGGTGAAAGATCCAAAAAGAGAAAATCCGATCAAAGGTATTCAAATGTTGAAACCTCGAGCAAAAGATCCAATAACAATGATGTCATAAATGTTGTCTCATGGCTAAAAATCGTAGAGAAAATATTAGTGATAATGAACTTTATCTTTTACCTACTTATGAGCAATTGTAAGATGCATTTGAGGAACTTCATGAGGAAGCTAAAAATATTACAAAATCATGGGGTGGTAAAAGAAGAACTTTTTTAAACTTAGAAAATCAACAAAGTGGAGGGATTTTAATTGAGGGGAGAGGAGAGAGGAGAAGTGAAGATATGTTTCATTCAATAGAGGGGAGGAAAATGATTTTTAATGATTGTGTTTGGTTTAAGAGGAGGAGGAACTTTTAATGGGTTTTATGTTGTGTTGGTTCACTTCCCTCCAAATCCCCCCAAAATGGAGGGGGAGCAAAATGAGCTTTTGGCTCTCTCCCATCACCTCCTAAAAATTGAACGAAACACAAAAGTTTAAAAATATTACTTCACCTCCCCTCTCCATCACCAACCTCCAACCAAACACAAAGCTTTCAAGCAATCTCATGAAGTTACTCAAGTAGGACAATATTATCATAATTCATTACATTGTGAACAATTTGTTTCTTTACAAAATGAAAGTATTATTTTGAAAAACAAGTTTCAAATTTTGAAGTTTAAGTGAAAACTTCAAATCATAGGAAACATTTTTCTAAAAACAAATCTTCTTTCAAAAGATATTATCATAGATCTAAGATACAAAATTTGTCTCATGTTACTTGTTTCTATAATGGCAATAAAGGACACACATCCTCTAAATCTTTTATAAGAAAAGTTGAAGCAACACAATCAAAAAGACGAGTTCATTCTCTTCCACATTTAAATGACCAACCACAAGTTGACTTTTTAAATTTTGTCATGTTATGATTATGTTTCCACACACAACGCTAAGATTTCAAACATTGATGCACTAGAGATAATCTCACAAACCGAATGGACACTCACATGTCTTGGATCTTGTGTCTTCGTGTTTCAACTGCTTCTTGTATTCTTCATACACACCACTCATTTTGTATCCCAATATAAGAAGTTGTTTTATTCGATTAGAACCATAATCAAACTTTGTAATAACTATTGCAAATCTTAACTTAATTGCTTCATGACGAACCCAACTTAACAAATCATCTCAGAGAGGTAAATTTTTTATCATTGGCAAAGATTTAAAAAAATCAAGTGCCTCTATAACTAGTTTGACAATGTCTAGTTTCGATTCAGTTAGGAAATCCTCCATAACAAAAATAATATCATGGTCATCAGTAAAATGGACTAAAACACACTATCTGAATATACCAATTCAAATACCTTTTATGCATGTCTGAATTGATAGATCCGAAAAAAAAAATACAAAAATTTTTATTAAAAAAAAGAAAAAATACAATGAAAAAGAATTTAGAATCACATGACAACATCTGAATTAGTCAATTAAAATAAACCTCTGAGCATATATAAAAAGTTAAGTAACTTCTATTTTTTAATCCATATTTATATAAGACTTTGCAGCTCGATTCGGTATAACTCGAACCTGTACATTTTACAACTCTTACTGAATAATACTACTAAACTAAACAACAGAAAAGTATCCCAATACTAATTATAACTCATATAACTGTATAATAAGGACGGTATCCAATGAAGTACATAATACGGCTTATAAAAATCTTGTAATGAATAATTGAATAAACAGATTTTCAAACAAATGATAATTACTTAATTAGCCCTGAAGGAGCCTAAAAAGTTAGCCGACCATGGCCAAATCATCATCACCTTTTTATTTTATATTTTCATCATAGCATTATGCGACAATACTCTATCTGTTTCCCTGTCACTATTAACCTATAATAAAGCCACACTGGAAATTTTAAAACAAACCCATTCTTATCTATCCTGTTGTCGTTTTACCTATAAGCCACAGTCCAACTTGTATTCGAGTTGCCCCAAAAAGCAAATAGTGTTAATATTAATATCTTTTTTTTAAAATTGACTTAAATATAATTATTGTTAATATCTTCTACTAAATATTTATTTTAATCTTTTATTTTTTTAATTTATTTTTATTATTTATCTTTTATATATAATGAATATTAGTTATTTTTTTAATTTATGGTCATGAACTGTTAATATATAATTTTAGATCAATTATAAATTAAATGTGCATTTTAATAAAAACGAAATGATAATATAGATGACTTTAATAAATATAATTCATTTCAAAGAGTTTACAAATGTGATTTAAAACATGCAAAAAGAATTTTTCAAGTACAAGTCTATTATAAAGTTAAATAGATGTTTTATTTCAAAAGAATTACTATATTGATAATATTAAAAGAGATTCTAATGAATATATTCCATTTATAAAAAATAAATAATAAAAATAAATAAAAAATGATAAAATATCAAAATAAATACCAAGTAAAAGATGAATCTAACAAAATTATATCTAAATTTATTTTTAACAAAATTTAAAGTTGGTTTTTTTTAATACACAAAACGAGTTTTTCTTCCTGGATGCAGGAAAAACGTGTTAACATTAGTGTCATTTATTTACTACTACTAATATTTTTGTTACCAATAATTAAAGGACAATTTCGTAAATATATCCTTGGACGGGGTCAATTTTGGCAACAAAAGCTCACAAGTCCACGACAGGAGAATCACACACTTCCTTCCTCATACAAACATCACCACCACCACGTTTGCTTCCACCTTACACAAAACCAAACCCCCCCTCTTTTCTCTTACACCTCACAAAACACTTTTCAATTCATACAAGGGATCGGCATCGTAATTAAAACTTCAAAACGCAACACCACCGATGCCGAACCCCGAACCAAATCCTCACCGGTCCAAAAACAAACCTTCCACGTCATCATCTAGACCACCACCGGTTCGACCCCCGGTTCGTTCCCGAGTTCCGTTAAAACAATTACTCCGTGTAGCATCAGTAGCAAGCGGTATTCAATTCGGTTGGGCTTTACAGCTTTCACTATTAACACCCTACGTTCAGCAATTAGGAATCCCTCATCAATGGGCCAGTATTATCTGGCTTTGCGGCCCAGTTTCCGGCCTGTTTGTTCAGCCTTTAGTCGGCCTTTTAAGTGACCGTTGCCAAAGCCGATTCGGTCGACGGAGACCGTTTATATTAGTCGGCGCTGCTTCGATTGTTGTTGCCGTTGTTATAATCGGTTACGCCGCTGATATTGGTGGTTTACTTGGTGATGATATTGAAGGGACTTATCGTCCTTTTGCTATAATTGTTTTTGTGATAGGGTTTTGGATTCTTGATGTTGCTAATAATGTTACTCAAGGTCCTTGTAGAGCTTTACTCGCTGATCTCACTTGTAAGATCTTCTTCATACTCAGATTATTGATTTGATCCTTAATTCGAGTTTTTACTGTTCATGCATTTTGCTTGATTTTGATTTATTTGATTTTTTTTTGTTTATATATTATTATTGGTTAAGTTGGTGATTCGATTTGACATGATTGCAATTTTTGTGTATAGTTCAAAAGAGATCGAACAACCGCGTGATATTTCGTATCGTGTTGGTTGATTAGTTGACTTTGATCATGACTTTCGGATTTGATGCATTTCATCGTTTGTTTTGGTTGGTTTACTTATATGAATGGAAAATTATTGATTATTGACTTGAGTTTACTAAATTTTGTTCCGAGAGATAGATTTACTAAATAATGTATTTGGTGTTAGATTTGGAAAGTTGGTGTGGTTTTGGTGTAGATTACGAGTTTGTTAATTGGTGTGTGGTAGGTAGATTATACAAGACGTGAGATGCAATGATTAACGAAAATAATAGTAAATAATGCCACGTGTCAAGGGATACGGCTAACATTTGCATTCAATGCATTTTTTCATTCATATATACATGCTATTGTAGCAAGATTTGTTGAGTGCTTGTTTTGAAACTCATGGTGTTGGATGCCACGTGACTTTTTACTTTAGTTGTGGCCTTGGATTTTGTTAGGAAGTATAAAATATCCTATAATGTCTTGATGTTATGCTTGAGTATCTTAGTTTTTCTTGTAGTATTTTGTTTTAGATTATCTGTTAAGATTAATTTTCATTTTTTCGAACACATTTTAGCCATTTATTCTTTTAATAGATAAAGAAAGTGGAATTTATTAAGATCTACATTTTTAAAAACAGAGAAAATGTCAAAAAAACTATTTTTAATATTTCTCGAAATGCATTTTCATTAACTAATATTTCATCTTCTCTATATGTCAATGGTTCTCTTTAAGAGTCTCTCATTAAGCTTAAAATGAATACACATTTTAGAAAATGAAAACACAATGTTTTATACAAAGTAAAGGAAGCCTTAGTTTTCTTAGAGTTTCTTATCTTAGAATATCTTTTAAGATTAATTTTCACTTTTCGAACATTTTATTCACCAACTATTATTTTAATAGATAAAGAAAGTGGAATTGTATGTAAGACCTAGCTCAACTGGCAATGTCAATATTGTTAGGTCAGTCATTTTCTTGGTGATCCAAGTTTGAACCCCGGACCTCCACTTTGCATGCGTGAGTTTACTGGTGATGCTTGTCATTTCGTCTACAGTCAAATAAAAAAAGAAAGTGGAATTTATTGAGAGCTACATTTATTCACTTAATAAT
Organism: Cicer cuneatum; assembly: GCA_037974295.1. Lineage (NCBI taxonomy): Eukaryota > Viridiplantae > Streptophyta > Magnoliopsida > Fabales > Fabaceae > Cicer > Cicer cuneatum. Next base: position 47,644,096 of record JBBPBO010000003.1, on the reverse strand, counting down.
CTTGTGTGTAAAATTAAAAGACAACAAAGAAAGTCCTGCATAAGATTATATATAGATATTAGTGTCAATTTCTAAGCATTTGAAATTGAAACCACGTTTCTGTTTTGGATGGTTTAGTTTTCTATTTTGAAGAACTGGATAATTTGGAAGGTTTAATTTTCTATTTTGGGAGGTCATGCAACTCTAAATATATATATTTTTTTTCTTTCTCCTTTTTATGAGATGAATATTTTGGAGCAGATATGGAAGGTATAGTATGAACTAGGAAGATGAAAGAATTCATTAAAGCTTGTTTCCCCCCTCATCCATCATGAAGAGTTTATCTTTGTTCAGTAGGGGTTGCAATTTCCATAGAGGATTCATAAGATTTATAGATGTTTTTAAGTCATGATGTGAGAGAAAGATAGTGGTAACTTGGTTATTTGTGACATTTGTTTGAAGGTCAAAAGGAGACAAGGGTTTAGGTTCTATTAAAGTTTATGACGAAAATAATTTTTGTTTTGTTCAATTGTAAATTAAGTATGTATGGTTTATACTTTATATCAGAGTGACTGAGATGGTAGCCTAGCAACTCTTGCTTCTGAGGAGTCTTAGGAAATTCATTTTTCTTCACAAGTTTTTCCTCTGCATATTATCCCATTCTAAGTTTATACTGTTCTTAGGTTTGAAACATCTCTTGGAAATCTAAGTTTGAAAGTCATAAGTTTGTTAATGCATTGCTCTGCAGCCAATCACATCTAGTGTAGGATTTTTTAGGTGTTCAGATTATTTGAAATGTCCTAACTGCTTAGATGACTTAGGATTTTACAGTAGTAGTAGGGAAATATATGTTCTTAGACTTGCTAAGTGACAAGTTTTAAAGCCTCTCTGTTCAACACACGGTTCTGTTGCAAGGAATATCAAGGTAGTTTGTTGAAATGCAGAAGACTGGAGAGCTCTTTTGTAACTAAATGCCTAGTTGGCAGTAGTGAGTTGGGGGAAAACATGCGTGAGAGTTGTAGGGGTAGCTGGAATTAATTAAGGCATTAAGGCTTGAGATGAATTGGCCACTCTCAAATCTGCCCTGTTTATTGTTTTTATTGCTGTCTGCTAAAAAATAGGATGGGACTAAACTGATCCACTGGAACTTTTTATACCAAATATACTGGATTAATATTCCTTTTTGAAAAGTGGGTATTTAACCTGCTTCATTGAAAATTAATTAGTTCTGCATGGATTGCTACCAGAGGCCCTCTGTCCAGAAGATCTTCTGCTCGATATTTACTGTTGAACAGTTCTCAATTAAATTTAAAAGGATATAGTAATTATCATTTGTTTTCATCATATCTTACCTAAATTGCTTTGCAAAAGCACCTAAATGCCAGAATAAATATGCCTATCCTGTGCTTTAGACATTTAAAATGCTCATTTCCTCCGGGTCTGAGTGGATTTCATGTGCTTTGTGTCAACTCCCTCATCCCCTCGAAAATAAAAGCACATTAAATGTGATGTTTTTATGTTTGTCATACTTATTATGTAAATGAATGTGATCAATTTGAAAAAAAAAAAAAAACAAGACAGCAATGCCTCTCTTTCTTTTCTTTATCTATTTCTTCTTTAAATGTCAGGCAATGATGCTCGGAGGACACGTGTTGCAAATGCTTACTTCTCCCTGTTTATGGCCATTGGTAACATTCTTGGCTATGCAACTGGGGCATACAGTGGTTGGTACAAGATTTTTACTTTCACACTTACCCCTGCATGCTCTATTAGTTGTGCAAACCTCAAGTCTGCTTTCTTTCTCGACGTTGCTTTTATTGCGGTCACAACATATCTCAGCCTTGTGTCTGCTCATGAAGTGCCTCTAAGTGAGGCAGTGCATGCTGGAGAAGGGACAGGTAGTGCGGAAGAAGCTTTCATGTGGGAATTGTTTGGGACATTTAAATATTTTTCATTCCCTATATGGATTGTACTGTCTGTAACTGCTCTGACATGGATTGGGTGGTTCCCATTTATTCTCTTTGATACTGATTGGATGGGTCGAGAAATTTATGGTGGTGATCCAAATGGAGGCCTTATTTATGATACTGGAGTTAGAATGGGAGCACTTGGTTTGTTGCTTAATTCAGTTGTTCTTGGAGTAACATCATTGCTTATGGAAAGGCTATGCAGGAAGCGGGGGGCTGGTTTTGTGTGGGGAATCTCAAATATCATGATGACTATTTGCTTTCTTGCAATGTTAGTATTAACCTATGTGGCAAATAGCATTGGCTATGTAGGTAAAGGTCTACCACCACCAACAGGCATTGTGGTCGCAGCGATAGCAATCTTTACCATTCTTGGGTTTCCACTGGCAGTAAGTTACGCTGTTCTATGCTAAATGCAGATTGTTCATTTCCTGTCCATATAAAAGGCAGCTTTTATGTCTCTTAGTCCATTAAAATAGAATCTCAAATTCTATTCAATTCTTTTTTGCAATCATAGTGGCCAATACATTTGAGTTATGTTCATTAACTTGTAATTGGCCAACAAAGGTTTGTAAGGAGTTGACTCATACCCCACAAGGGCATGGGTTCAGCTCCCGTATACCTGTCTTCTTTAACTTTTTTTTTTTTTGGGTACAATTCTTGTGAGTTGTGATACATTTCTATTTGAGTATTACATGATATGCCTGAAATGGAAATGAGTTGACATCATATACTCTATTATTAATCTATTTTATTAACTTTGATTTTTGTTACTTATTTATTGTAGATCACTTATAGTGTTCCATATGCCTTGATTTCCACGCATATCGAACCATTGGGACTTGGCCAAGGTGGGTTTCTATTCATGGCCTTATTTATTCTTTCTCAAAGATAAGACAAACAAGACTAATTATTTGGGTTCTTCGTACTTACAGGGTTATCAATGGGTGTCCTGAATCTGGCAATAGTGGTTCCACAGGTATTTCTTCTTTTGAATTCCTTTTATTTATATATGATTAGAGTTCTAAGAGTTGAACTACTCTTTGTTGTTTTATAAACCTAGGGAAAGTACAATCTTATTTAGATTTCCATTTGAACTTGGTCAACTTTTATACTTTAAAATATGATGCCATATGTTGATGCAATTATGCAAATACGCTCAGCTTCATATCACTTGATAAAACGGTATAACTTACATAAATCATTTAGGTTGAAATGCATGCCTATTGATGGCATGACTGGCAAGGGACGGATTCATGTACATATAATTGGGAGCAGCTTCCCCCACTAGCTTTCAATTGTTTGCATTAATTATTCAATAATTATATTTTTGTTCTCATAAAAATTAAGGGTTGACCCCACTAAATAATAAGTGATTTTTCTAAAATGTTTGTGAAAACAAAAATATATTGTACATCTTTAAGAAGTGTTAGCTCAGTGGTAAGAGTTTAACATTGTAATTTCAAGAGATAGAGTTTGAATTCTTTGGAGACAGTAGTAATAATTTTCCTATTCCCTAATTTTTGTTTTTAAAAATCATATTGTATAGATCCAATGAAAAATATATTTTGGAAGATACCTTTTATTTTGTGTGTGGCAACTACAACGGTTGAAATGAGTTTCTTACAATGAGTTTTGTGAAGAATCAAGTGTCATGTGAATTGTTGAATGATTTTTGGGTCATATATTTAGAGACTTATTTTTTTTTAGTATTAAAAAATTTACTACTGTAAAAAGTTGAAATAGAGACAAAATTCTAGATACGAAAAAAGACTAAATTTGTCAATAATTCAATCGCTAAGTGTTAGAGACATCAAATTGGATGACAAATTTTACTTTTTCCCTCTCTATCATTATTTCAATTTTACTAATAACAATTTCAAAATATGAAACCACTTAGAGAGAAATTGTGATTTGTAGGTGTTAAGATATCTTCAATTTAGGCTATATAATTGTATATTTTTTATAATCTCCAATTTTTTATTTTTATTTTTTGATAATATTTTTACAATTTTATTTATTATACATTGATTTTTTACATTAATATTTATAATATGTAAGTTTGCTGCCGCCGGTTAAAATTCCTGGATCTGTCTCTGCTGGCAAGAGGCAGTAAGATGTTGTAAACTGTGATCCCTTACAGTGCATTCAGGACTTGTAGGTCTCATGGAACTTTGTTGAATAAATCATCAGTTCAGAATTTTTCATGTCGTGGTATTGAGAGAGAGAATTTCAGAGAAAAACAAATTTAAATTGTATTTTAGAAAATGGAGTTTCAATTAACTGAATGTAGCTGTTTCTGTTATGGGCTTTTTACAACTGGCCTTAACCTGCATTTACTGGTCTTAACCTGCATTTACTGGTCTTAACCTATATTAAGTATAACTAACTTTGGGAGTTAGTTACAGTTGTACATTCGGCTAGGCTACACATAGTTTACCCAAGAACTATTCTCACATGTGGTATAAGTAGAGTTTCGTGTGCTACATTGTTTTGATTTGGTGAACTTCTTGTTGCCTTTCAAAAGTTCATTGCAACACAATAAAAAACTGGCCATTTTTATTTGATAACAGAAGAAATGTTAATAGATAGAAGATGATAGGCACTTTATGTGGTAACAGAGAATAAAGGTTATAAAAGGAAGAGTTGCTGGAAATAATAGATGCAAGAATCTCAACATATAGTTGCCAACTAGAGTGTCTGTATGGTGTGGACTGGCTCGCAACACACGAAAACATACTAAAACTTCCTTTTACTAATCTTACATGGGGTGTTTATAATGTCCCAAAATTAATTGAAATCAAACAAATCCACATGCAGGACCTAAATCCATAGGTGGATGTGCAACAAAGTACATCCATAATTAGAAAAGCTGCCCTTTACTAATGGTGAACATGCACATTTTCCACTTCATTCTTCTCATCTTGCAATGTCCTGGGAAGGTTGCTGTTAATCAGGTCACAGGACCTTCCAACTCTGCTTTCTTTTCCACTTTTTCCTTCTGGATTCTGTTTGCAAGGGAGCTGTTGTTTCATTATCGTCCTTGGAAAAAATACCATGTCCTCAAGGTGGAAATAAAGAAATTGTCTCTTGAGTAATTCATTATTGTCCCAATTGTTTCTTTTAGAGGTCGATCCTGCAATTGAAGAGTTCAAGAGAGTGGACTTACCCCTTCTTTGACCTAACGATGATGCTGGGCATTAGAGGTGATGTGGTCAGCTTTCAATCTGAATTAATAGGTAAAGATGATGTGGTATTGGTGGTTTCTGTGTTCGTGAATAGGTTTGAGTAAGGTTGTCAAACTCAAAAATCGATGTAAATTTTAGAAATTTTCTTCCCCTTTTCTCTTCTAAATTTCTTTCCTCTACCTACCTTTCTCTCATAAATCGAACATAGGCTACATGGTGAAACTGGAAGAATAAAATGTTAAATGGTGACTCAAATTAAAAGGTGAAATTAGAGATTCATGTTAAAAAGGCAGTATATAGAAGAAAATGTTAAATGTTGAAACCAAAAACCAATAGAGACTAGAGATTCATGTTCACAACATCTTGCTCAGTTCAGAGATGGGTGGGTTCTAAGTGAATATAAAAAAAGATGGAAGGATATTTGTCAGAGACTACGCCACAACTTCACCTAGTCTTCTCCAGAGAAGGTACATTAAAAATAGTATACCAACGATGGTAAAGTTCCAATTCAATTAAAAAAATAGTACATCAAATGAAATCCAATCAAAATTGGATGAATTTTTGCTTGCCCACAACTAACAAAGAGTGTTTTAAAATGAACATTGTTCCTGTTTTATAATTCCCCAAACAATGTTGTGTTTATATATCAAATCAGTTCGCGCTGTTTATCGTTCCAAGGTACTATATGAAGTTCCAAGTTCATGATGGTTCGTGTTTTATAAAGGAAAACTTTGTAAAAACAGTGTAGTTGTGAACATGATTTCTCTTTTTGAAGTTAATGAGTTTTACATATATATCACGTTTTAAACAGATTGTGGTGTCCTTGGGAAGTGGACCGTGGGATCAGATTTTTGGTGGAGGAAATTCCCCAGCCTTTGCCGTGGCAGCTGTTGCAGCCCTTATGAGTGGGCTCTTAGCTTTATTAGCTATTCCGCGAACTGGGACCCAAAAGCCTCGAAGCCGTGTGTGAGGTATCATATGCTGTTTTCTTTTGGCACTTATTTCTTTCGAAGAGGGATGGTGAAAATGAACAGGTAGCAAGAATTTGTAAATAGTTATTGTTTTTGTAGCCTTTTTCTCGAGTCTTCCTCTCCTCAAGATTCCAACCTCCCACCCAATTTCTAATGAATAAATGAAACATTGGCTGTGTTTTTATCTTGTTGGTCATTATTAAAACCAATGACCTGATTTTTGAGTATTACTATTTTCTGAAGCAAAAAAAGGTTTCAGGAACAAATTTTTGTTGGGATCCCAATGAGTTGAGTTATCTATTTTAAAAAAAAATATTGAGGTTGATTGGCTATGTAAAACTATGAGGGACATTTACTGGCTGTAAGGAAAGGGGAATAATACTCTTGATGTCTAATTAACAATGTAAAACAAGAAATTCATATATAATTGGTATTCCCAAATATCTTGGAATTTCATGTGTAATAAAAAAAGTTGTCACCAAATACTCTTTGTCATTATGCACAATTAATGGAGACCTTCGTCATTGTAAACCATTCTTGCCTGTGTCAGATGTTTCTATTAAGGCTAGATGTTGCGGGAATGTATGTTGTGGAGCATCTTCCATATGTTCCAAATGGCAACATCTTTTCCCACCAAGATGAGTTACTGCTGAATTGTTATTTATTTATTTCGACGCAATGCTGATTATGCATTAGTGTTCCAATCACGGTGGGTTGGAATGTCATTCATTTGTGTGATGTGCTTGTATTTGTGGGATGAATTGTTTAGTGGCACAACAGTGGCTGTGATTTTTGCTGATGTAAACCTTGATTGAGACTTTGTTCTACTGCTTCAGTCTCCTTATTTTGTACAAATGTTTATCTTGTGTTAATGAAATGAAATCTTGAACGATAGGTTTGGTATATGCTAGTCATTTTTTATTACACCTAATTTGTGGGTCATGTTATGAACTGTCTAACTTGCATTATTCGAAGTACTCAATACTCTTAATTTAAAGTATAGGATTCTGCAAACCAGCAAACAGTTCTAAGCTAGAACCGATGCCCTTTGACATTGATTAAGGAATCAACAAATAAAATTTTGTTGATTAAAATGCATATTTCAATAATATTAATTACTTTTTTTGGAAATTTTAACAAAACGTTTTGTTGGAAGAAAATGGAGAGGAGACGAGAGATTATTTGAAATCTGTTTTGTTTAGTTCAATATATTTTGGAGGAAAAAACAGTGAAATAGAGGAAAGCCAAATTTCTCAATTTTGACTTGACTCTCTTCCAATATAGAATCACAATGGTCCTTTTTGGTCCATTATAGATTCCTCTCTTACTCTCCTTTTAACTAAAAATATTTAATTGAATTCCTCCCTTTCCTTCCTCTGTTTTCCATTAAATTGAGCATGTCTAAATTATGTTAATTACTAAGTTTTAAACTTTTTTGATTTAATAGTTTCAAATTTTAATTTCTTAAATAATCTAATTAAAGGGAAAATTGGTCAATTTATTTTACAGCTTTTGAACCATGGAATAAGTTCGCGTTTAATATGCATCACTATTAATGAAAGACCGATGATATATTGATCCTTGGTTGCTTTCAAGCCTTTTGCACATTCCCCTTAACTTGGAGTTTTACAAGACAGGAAATGCTATTAATTATAGAAGTTAGCATCAGTAGGTAAATTATTGGCAAATTCTTATGGTAATAATTGATTGATAAGGTGATATCGATTATATAAAAGTGGGTGCAAATAATGTTATTCGACTTTTACCATCAGGTTAGACTCGTAAAACTAATGTTATTTTATTTTTCGTGATATATGATATGATTTAATTTGGTGGACAGAAGATGCTTACTCTTTCTGGTCCATAAAATTCTTAGCACATGTCTATCTAAATTATTTTATTTTTGGCGCCAAGTGGTATAATTTAATAATCTTATGTCAGCAACATATATCTCGATGTATCCAAAACAAAGTAATTTGATTCGTGGAGAGATTGGCGGTCTGATTTGGTAGAACAGTTAGCCCCAGTCATCATGAAAAATATAACCATTCCCCTATCTATAAACAGGGAAAAGTTTTGGTTTCAGTGTCACGAGCATAGAATCTATTCCACCTTGTATAGAAGCATAATCTTTTATAATGTCAAAAAATTAAACTGTGATTTGTCTTGTCAGTCTTTCCCAAACTTGAGCTGTAGCTCTAATTGTATAAAAATTCTGTTTGATCTCCACTTACCCAACTTGTTTTAAGATGTCTTTATGATTGATGACAGTGCATTTTTATGCCATAATAATTTGATACTAGCTAGACTTGTGTCAGTTTCAATTTATTATTAAATTCCTTAGGTAAGAGAGAATTTTACCTTAATGATGCCAGATTCGAAATGTGTTTCCATTTCATGTTCATCCTTTGGACGACAGTGGTTTTATTTTGCTCTTTTCAGCACTGTTGTTGCTACTACTGCTGATTATACTAAGTTAACTAACATTGGTTCTGCTCCACACACGTATCATTTTGTTGGAGTATTAAGTATAAGTAAGAAATCTTATATTAGATGAAATCTTATATTTTAAAATCTTGTAGTGTCTAAATCACTTGTTTGGTTGTTCTTAATCTATTGCGATAATTTTTCAAATTTTAAGGCTCTATTCATAACATTTTTTGAACTTGAATTGCATGTAATTGACAATCTATACAACCACACAGTAAGGAAAATAAACACCGTTTATGCAAAATCAATCGCCTTTACATAATAATACATTTAAAAAATTGTTCTCAATCATCCATTTTAGCAGTAATCAAGTCCATCCTTACAATCATTTTTGATTGCAAACTGTGTCTTTTTCATTCCCAATAACTGGTTGAGCAAAAAACACGTATAATCTGACTTCACATATCATGAGTAGAAGTTCAATTATGTACTGATATATTCCAGGAGTAAAAAACAAACAAAAATTGTTTTGGCATAGAGAGTGAGTGGTGCACATTGTAAGTGAAAAGAAAAAGAGTGAGTTTTTCAATGTCTTTGAGATAATGATAATGAACAGAGGTGCCTCTGTTCCCTTCACTCTGCCAATGCTCTTGTATACACATCACACCTTTATGATACAAATTAAATGGTTGTGATTGGGAGTAACTAATTCTCTCTCCAATGTTTCCCATTTCCCATCTGTCTCTTCTACATACAGCCAGTAACACCGCTTGTGGTCCCATTCATGACAATAACACAAATCTCCACATTTTTTTTTATATGGATAATATCATATCAATGAAGATAACTTCAACAGGAGGAAAAGTGGTAAAAAGTGTAATATTAATACATTAGTCTCTCACCATCCATTCTAACTCTAAAAATGCAGCATTCTTGAGGTTATCCGTTTTAGTCTTACCTGACTTGAAAGATTAAACAATGCAATTGTGTGCGGACAAAAATAAATCTTTCGGCTACAACTATTACCTAAACACAAAATTAACAACCAACTTGTCATTCAAATAATCAAATTGCATTACTTTTATATATGGCTTGATTTGCATCCATGAATTCATTGCCTCGACCAAAATTTGCCTGCACGTGATGGAACATTCAATTAGCAAAAACATAAAGAGAAAATGAGCAAGAGGGAAAGAAATGTGGGTCCTAAAAATTGGAAATTTGTGAAAAATTGCCATCTTTAGAGTGATGAGGCCAAGTAATGAAGGGAATGTTTTAGGCTTTAGGTTGTTTTCTTTATATTGATCCCTAGACAGAAAGAGTTGTGCTCGGAATGGGTTTCTATGACATGAGTTGGGAAAGAATGGAACATGCATGGTTTGGCTAGGCATAAACCAAACATGTTTGCTTTGTCCAAAATAACCAACAAGTAGCTAATGTCGAAAACCAAACAAACCATGTTATATTTGAAGTCTATTAAATTTTTAAATATGTAGGACAAATACCAACCACATGTGTTTGTGTATGCCCTTGTCCTTTCAAAAGTCTAAAGAGTTCCATCATGCCACACAAAAGAAGGCACATTCTACTGTAGATCATACAGTAGATAGGTATTTAAAAATATATGTTTGTTTTTTATAAATAGAAATTTACCGTCTTTTTGTTTTTATGGTTGATATTTATGGTTAATACGATGATTTCATTGATGTTACATCTAAAAATAAATAAATATTCATGCTTTAAAATTTAATTTATATTTTATTATTTTTTAAATTATAGAACATATCGATAAAATTATCATTTTATCATACGAGAAGAACCGCGTGTTTAAAATTGTAATTATAATTAAAATTAATGACTATTTTTATGTACTAATTTATCCTAAACTACTCTTAAAGTGGTCCACGGTAGAAACTTCCATACAAAAGAAATTAAGATAATAATCTTAATTGAGGTGAAATAAAAAATGTGTAATCAGTTATGCCATAAAATTATGTAACATTATGTAACTATGACTATATAACTACGAGTCAACAGCTAGTGAAAAGTTAAACTTTTATGATTAAGTTACAAAACATAATATGATAGTGGTTATTAGAAAAATACTACTACATAACTATAATGAAAAAGACAAAAACAACGTGTTAATCACTTCCACTTACAATTCACAATTTGATTATGAAAATTCTTTCTTTCCCATTAAAGGTAACCCAAAACACGGTGTTTGAAAAGATTATCCATTTCCATTAACAATCAAGCTATGTTAAAGCCACTATTTAGTGCCATCATTATCAAACCAAACTCGTCGTTATTTTGACGGCTTAAAAAAATCAATAAAGTGAATAAATGCATTGTTGTTATTATTATTATTTATTCTTTCTTATCTAAATTTTTTAGTTTCACCATTTTGAAGATAACTTTTGACTTATTTTTCTCTCTAAACTTAAAAGTAAAGAAAACTTTTAATCCACTATTTTTTTAGATGCCATTACCTTATAATACTTTTAACTTCATAAAATAATATTAAAAAAAACTATAGGATATATTAATATCATAAGTTAACCACTAACTTTCATAGGAAGAGAAAAGTGTTATAGGTCGGTTACTATGCACCTCCACAAGCATTTCTTCCGTTCAAGTTTAATCTTTTTCTTTGACTTTTGTTTCAAAAAGAATTAAATTTTTTAGAAAATTATATCTTATTTTTATTAAATTAATTTAAAACTATCATTTTATAAATTTAAGCAAATTCTTCAAATTCTAGACACGTTTCAAAAAAGGACCCTTTGCATTTTTTTCATGCATAAAAACCCACTACCCTTCATTCCCTTCACCTCATATTGCACAACCTTTCTATTCTCCCTCACAAACTTGTGACTTTAGGAACAGAGAGGATCCTACATTTTTCTAACTTAGCCATTCATATAAAATCCCTTTTAACATACAAAAATTTGAGTTTTTATAAACTTAGTCATGTGCAATCCAAAGCCATCTTCATCAACATCACCATTTCTTTGTGCTACAAAAACTCACCTCATAAATCCTAACACCAAAATTGTTTATTCCACTCCTACCCCTATTGATGATCAAATTCAAGATGAACTTCATACATGGCCTACACTTAGAGAGGTAATGAAACAGAACATATTCAACAACAAAAAAACTCCTAAATATATATATATATATATATATATATATATATAAATTCTTTCCCTTCTATTTTTCTTGTTAAAATTAATAATTAAGTTATACAAAGTAACAAATTACTATCTTTTTAGTGACATTTCCTAAAAAAAAAAAAATCTTTTAGGTGATATATATTAATGGAACCTCAGCTTCCTACTGTCAGCTCAGCTTTTTAATTGTCAGAATGATGAGCTGTCAGTAGCAAGCCGATCGAAAAAGGTTTGTATACTAATGTTGAGTTTATAACTACTTTTTTTATTCAGGCCTTAGAAGAAATCAAAGAAATAGGAAAAATATCATGTCCAACAACAATAACTGGTTTATTGTTATATTCAAGAGCTATGATCTCAATGATTTTCCTTGGATATCTAGGAGAAATGGAACTAGCAGGAGGTTCACTTTCCATAGGTTTTGCAAACATCACTGGCTACTCAGTGATATCAGGATTAGCCATGGGAATGGAACCAATTTGTGGACAAGCTTATGGAGCTAAACAATGGAAAATACTTGGCTTAACCCTTCAAAGAACCATTCTTCTTCTTCTCTCAACTTCCATACCCATCTCTTTCATTTGGCTTAACATGGACACAATCCTTTTATGGTCAGGTCAAAACCAAGAAATTTCATCAAAGGCACAAACTTTTATACTTTTTTTAATACCTGATCTTTTTTTGCTATCAATTCTTCACCCTTTGAGGATTTACCTTAGGACTCAAGGAATTACAATGCCACTAACATATTGTTCAGCTATTTCTGTTTTTATTCATGTCCCTTTAAATTTTTTGTTAGTGGTTCATCTTGAAATGGGAATTGGTGGGGTGGCAATAGCAATGGTTTTGACTAATCTCAACCTCATTCTTTTGCTATCATCTTTTTTATACTTCTCTAGTGTTTATAAACAATCATGGGTCCCACCAAGCTTAGAATGCATTAAAGGGTGGTCTTCATTGCTCTCACTTGCCATCCCAACTTGTGTTTCTGTTTGTCTTGAATGGTGGTGGTATGAATTCATGATAATGATGTGTGGACTTTTGGTTAATCCTAAAGCAACTATTGCTTCAATGGGAATTCTTATTCAAACAACATCTTTGGTTTATGTTTTTCCATCTTCATTAAGCCTTGGTGTTTCAACAAGAATAGGGAATGAGTTGGGTGCAAATAGGCCAAGAAAAGCAAGGATTTCAATGATAGTGTCACTCTTTTGTGCTTTGAGTTTAGGACTTGGAGCAATGGTTTTCACAACATTGATGAGACATAAATGGGGGAGATTTTTCACAAATGACAATGAGATTCTTGAGTTGACATCAATTGTGTTGCCAATTGTTGGACTTTGTGAGCTTGGAAATTGTCCACAAACAACTGGATGTGGTGTTCTTAGAGGAAGTGCTAGACCAACAATTGGTGCTAACATAAATTTGGGATCTTTTTACTTGGTTGGTATGCCAATTGCAATCTTTTTAGGATTTGTTGCTAAAATGGGATTTGCAGGGCTTTGGCTTGGGTTACTTGCAGCTCAAGGCTCATGTGCTTGTCTTATGTTGGTTGTTCTTTGTAGAACTGATTGGAATGTTCAAGTTCAAAGAGCTAAAGAACTCACAAAAACATCAACAATAACTACATATCATGATGATGTTGATGTTGTTGCTAATTCTAAGTTACCTACATTTAACAAAAATGCTAATGCTTGTCTTGAAGAAATTGTTGTCATTCATGATGAGGTTACAAAGACATCTTCACTTGAAACAGATCCACTTATCATAACCACTACTATCAATTACAATGAAGATTAGTTAATTGGACCTTTTTTAACCATTTTTCTACCTTCATTTTAATGGAGTGTATTGTAGAACAAAATATCCCCCTCCCCTTTCTTTTGTTTTTTCCAAGTAAATAGATGCTATTACAATAATCATTGAATATATTAAAATTATAAAAAAAATATTTGTATATGTATTTTGTTAGTTACTTTTGTTCTTAAATGTCTGTTTTGCGAGTTAATTTAGTCTATAGATGTATATTTCGTTCTTAAAAGAAACATTTAAAAATTATAACTATAATGACAATTTTATAATTTCAATATATTCAAAAAGACTACGGTTTCACACCTTTAACAAACAATTTTTTTTTGTTTAAAGATGAAATTGTAAAAAACTCGCACACAATTACAATATTCTAAATTTGAACTCGAAACATAATACTCAATATAATAATATCGAAGTTTACCGGTTGAACTAGACGTTAAGGAAAAACAAAGTTTACTTTTTGTTTTTATTTATTTGTTTGTTCCTTGAGGCTGTATTACTAATAATAGCCATTGAGAGAGAGAAAAAAGATCTGGATGCACTTTTTAATTACTTATCTTTAGAGGCCTTCATTCATAGAAAGTGGAGAGGTTGGGAGACAGCAAAAAGAATCTCTACCTTACTTTGGAATTGATCCTTTCCATAAAAAGTCATATTACCTAAAAATGGAAAATTAACCTCTAATTCCATTAAAAATAAATTATCTGAGCATCTTATTCTTCTACTTGTTCTCTCTCCAGTCAGTTTTGTTCTATAATAATTAAGCACATGAAATGATATAGAATACTTTTATCTTCTTTTCCTATTACTATTAGCTTTTTCTTGAGATAGCTAGTACTATTAGTTAACATTACATGACTGGCTATATTTACTTTGATGTTCTTTTTCTAGCACTTTATCTATTATTATCAATTAAAATTTCATGAGTGAGTATATATATATATATAGGATTACCACAAGATTTTACTTAATAAAAAAAAAGGTTTGAACAAGAGAATATGAAACAGGGTATTGGACATTTTCAAATTTGATACAGAATCATGTTACAAGTAGTATAAAAAATATTTGTTAATAATACTTATACTTATTTTTAGTTTATTTAGAATTATCTTTTCAGGTGAACACTTGAATAAGAGTTGAGAACATATTATAAGTTATTTTTAAATTAATACAGAAAAACATTTTTTTTTTATAGTTTATAAAAATATCTTCTAAATTATATGAAAATATTTGATTATAAATATAGTTTGATAAACACCAAATTATCAAACATACCATAGGTTTTACATAAATAATTATGATTTGAATATTATAAACATTACTTATTGATTAAACATGATTTAAGTTCACTTTCTTAACCAATACAAACTTTTCATTTATAGTTGATTATGACACATAGCACATGCAGCATAGAGACACATGTTTCTCATCATTTATTTCAATGAACAATAATAGTGTCAATACCATGACAATAATATATTAAATTGCCGTTACGAGGTTACAGTTATTGCAATATTAAATATTGCAAATAAATATCAAAATCAAATATGATTTATGCTGTTTATATCGCGATAAAAGATTATCGCAAACATAATATTACGATCTAGA
The DNA here is from genome assembly GCA_037974295.1 of Cicer cuneatum. Taxonomy (NCBI): domain Eukaryota; kingdom Viridiplantae; phylum Streptophyta; class Magnoliopsida; order Fabales; family Fabaceae; genus Cicer; species Cicer cuneatum. Next base: position 47,628,965 of record JBBPBO010000003.1, on the reverse strand, counting down.
TATTTTTTTTTAAAAAAAATTAATGAAAAAGAAAGATTAAATAAATTTTTAATTTCTATATTCTAAATTTTGTCTTTACATAATTTTTATTCAATTTTAATCCCTACATAAAAAAAAAACATAAAAAATGAGTGTTTTTAGACTATGTATTTAATCCCTATTAAAATAAAATATGGATTAAAATTGGACAGAATTATATAAGAACTCAACTTAAAAAATGTAAATTTTACAAAAATTAAAACATGTTTAACCCAAAAAAGAATAAGCTAGAAAACAACAAGATACACAAAAATGGTCACACCAACATAGAGAAGCATAAACAGAGAGAAAGCTGTAAAGAAATGATAACAATAATTGGCAGAGGAGAATATCAAAAAGAAGAAGAAGGGTATTGGAGAGTGAGGAGGGGTCCCTGTTTCTAACTTAAGAAACAAATCCCTCTACTGTTTCTCTTTGTCTACTTTCCATATGACAACAAAATTAGAGTGGTGCCTCTGCATTTGCCACTTACCCCTCCACATTAGGCTACCCTCCTTTATTCTTTTTTGTTTTTATTTTCAAAACTAACACTATAGTGAATTTCTTGGTTTCAAAATATAAGTCACTTTACCTAACCAATTCAAATTAAAAGACGTATTTTTTTTTAGTTTAAATATAAGAAAAAAGTAGAATAAAAAATTAATATATTTAATTTAAATTTTAATTGTAGTGCATTACTTATTTTTTACCTTACTTTTATTTATATTTGAGATTGGAGCAGTAGTTAATTTTGTTGATTATATAAAACTTTGTATAGAAAAAACAAAATTAATGCTTCATCATTATTGAAAAACCACATGCATTGAGGTAATTTTTGTTGTTGCTAAAATGAATTATATTGTGAAAGAGGGGTGGATTTTTATAGAAAAATATTAATATATTAATTTTAATGTTGGTAACCTTTTTTTTATCGTTCAGAGTCATTTAACTCATCTAACTTATGTAATCATTAATCTAAATCAGTTGAGCTCTCAAACCATTTTTTTTCAATTCAAAGATGAAATGGTAAATTTCTTCAAATCTAAAACATAATATCTATCTTAACCATATCTATTTTTTGCCACTTGAACTGCTACTTAATGATTATTATTGTGAAAAGAAGAAAATAGTACTATGGCTTATGAGTTGTGCCTTTTAATTTATTTGATTCTTAATGTGTACATTTTCTCCAACAAGATGTAGTACATGGCCGGACCATTTTATTTGCACTTTAGACTTTTATAAGTCTCAGTTTTGTCCTTTTCCCCTCTTTATTTTCCCACTCTAATAACTTGTTCTTGAATTGAAACCACTTCTTATTTCACCTTATCTTTTAAATTTCAACTTGTACAAACAATATCTTCACCTTCATCTCTCCACATTCATGTACTCGTGGTACACAATTGTCAGTATAATGGGTGGTATAGCATCAACACTTCCTAGATTTCATGATTGGTGCACAATATTTTTGGTTCTCTCATCATATTGTATGGGTATGCAAGATACATATATAGGTTGATAAGCTAGAGGTTACATTTAAGGCTTAAGTTGGGAGAGATATAGTATTAATTATTTAAACATTATCCACACATACAATATTCATTAAGTTCGAAGAAAAATATGGATTAGGTAAATGGCAATATTATTTATTGATTTAGCACACATTTAATTACTTTTGTTCTCTGGCTATGCTTATATGTAGTTATTCTTGTTATTGGGATATTTGGAGCACTTAGGTCTATGTGCACTACTCTATTACCTCTTCAGAACATATATTAGAAGTTTTAAAGGCTTAACTATAGGAATTTTTAATATAACTGTAACTATCTTTTGATATTTTGGATTAATTAAAGATATATTATTATAAAATATGTATGAGAATACGTACAAAAAATATATGTATATGTACGAGATAATGTGATTTATGTTATTGTACCTCTTAAATATATTTCTTAAATATATTTTTTCAAATAATTAATAAATTGTGAGATATATTTGTACCAAAAAAATTGTGAGATGTATCACAATTTTCAAGATAAAGGTGTATTTTGTGATTTTAGAGTGGACAACAACGTTAGGTGTTGATCAAACTATCATCTATATCCGAAATCCAAATATATATATATATATATATATATATATATATATATATATGTGTGTGTGTGTGTGTGTATGTGTGTTTTGAACCAGAAAACACTAAACCAACTTGCTATGAACAATCTCAATTTGCTTCCTTGAGCAATATTCACATGTACTCACATTCAAACGTAAATTAAAAGAATAAGAACAAGAAGAACACATGTGTTTGATGACAGAGTTCAACCAATATGTGACCTACGTCTTCGGGACTTAGTATCAACTTGTCCACTTTATTCAAGTATCAATCAATGTGAGAAAACTACATTGAGTTTCAACCCTCACCATCATCACCAAGTGTTCCACGCTTCTCCCTTAGTAGACTCGTGTTTGGTCCTAACTCTCCCCAAAACCCTATGCAAGAAACTGCTACACACTGCCTCTATTTGTTGAGTCAATTGAGTTATATACAAGATAATGAGGGGGAATGGATTACAATAGAAAAAACTGAAAAACAGTTAGCAAAACTGCCTAATTATCAATTTCAGCACTAACAAAAAACTAACACAAAAAAATAACTAACTTCATATGTCACGTGTTTAACAATCTCCACCTTGACATATGAATTATTGACCTTGAACAAAGTAAATGGTGTTATCCAGGTTCAGTGATGTTCAGCCAACATCAATGTTCAACAAGTTTAGGGTAGTGGGTAAACTTGCTTAATGGAACTACTTTAGCTATGAAGTCTGTTGCATTTTCAGTTGTGTGTACCTTCATAACTTGCACTTTTTCTTTAGTTATGATATCTCTAATCTAATAGAGGTTCTCTCATGGTAGGCATGATTTTTGAACAAGTGAATAGCACTTTGATTGTCACACATCACATTGATACTGTTTTGTGATACTCCTAGCTCATTAATCATGCCCATTAAGAATAGAGTTTCCTTAATAGCATCAGTTACACCAATGTATTATGCTTCAGTGCTTGACAAAGCTACAACATGCTACAAGGATACCTTAATTCCAGCTTACAATATTTCCAAAAAAAGTGAATACATATCCAGTCAAAGACATTCTCTTGTATCTATCACTAGCAAAGTGAGTGTCAACATATCCTAAAGCTCCACATGAAGAATGAGTCTCTCTTCTATACTTCAATCCAATCTTTGTTGATCCTTTGAGATACTTGAGGATGTTCTTCATAGCTTGGCAGTGATGAGCTCCTGGATTCTCCATAAATCTACTCACAAGACTAAATGCATAGGCCAAGTCAGGTCTAGTACAAACCATTGCATACATTAAGCTTGCTACTGCACTAGCATAGGGTATCTCCATCATTTCCTTTTGTTCCTATGTTGTTTTTGGACAACCTACCAACGACAGTTTGAAATGAAATGCAATATGAGATAGGAGATAGTCCTGGCCAACTTATTCATTAGAGCTTGATACTTCTTGCACTCCTTTAGTCTGATTCTGGTCAGGTTGATCAGTAACATGTTTTCCTTTGTTTAAATTTCCCTTTGGCTCCACCTCAATTTGATGCTCATCAACACTGATCTCTTTTCCAATTGCTTCACCATTATGTGAGTCACCCAACAATTAAGTCTTATTGAATTTCACATCTCTGCTCATTATGCATTTTCCTTTCTCTTTGGACCAAATTCTATAGCCTTTCACACTATCAAGGTACCTGTAACACCCCGAGTTTAAAACACAGTGCGAGTGTATTTTTTTTAATCAATAATTAAAATGATTTTCCAGATTTAATTCATAAAGAATTAAAATAAAGTTTTCACTAATCCATTTCATAAAATGATACTTCGTAATTTAATCGTAATATCCCTAAGTACTGAATTCTGGAAATTTAATGATAAACATCAATATATTTCAAAAGATAATAGTGTCATAACCTTAATAGGAAATATCAGAGTGCGGAAAAATATTAGCGGAAAAGTAGTATAATAATTCCCAAAATAACCAATTACATATTCAAGTTCAAAATCTTATACATCAACTCTAACTGATCATGCACTAAGCTACAGTAACACGGTCTCTGCCGCATCCTCTACAAGTCTCGTCTCCAGCCAGGTGTCCGCCCCTCTGCGTTGTCTACAAATATGTCGTGCGTAAAGATCAAGGAAAACTAACGACGTCTCCGTCGTTAGTGTAACCGTCGGTAGGAAGGGTTCGGGTATCATCTGAGGGCAAAGCCCAATTTCCACAATATAATAGCAAGGGTCACCGACTGAAATTAACAAATAATCACATAGCATATATCTCACAGCAACAAATATATCTATGGCATATCATACAACAATGATGGAAAATAATGATGCTCATTTTGAAAATTCATGACATATATACCTTTTCAAAACAGCAACCTATTATTATGAAAATATGTGGTAAGTACAGCCAACACATCAGCATTCACAATCATTCATCAGAATTTCAGGATTTATAACGTACTTACACACATAAGTTTCCAATCATCATCATATAACCAAATCGTGACCCACCGGTCAATCACCCCGATGCAGTATGTATATGCTTATGTATACAACTTCTTGGAATTACCAAGGTGCAGTCGCTCAACAGACCAGCACTCGTGCAGTCGCTCACAGACCAGCACGTTTTACACATACTAAGGTACAGTCGCTCACAGACCAGTGCCAGTGCAGTTGCTCACAGACCAACACAATTTCACGAATGGAATGGACCATCTAATACCCGCGGAACCATCCTGTAGCCCAGATAGAATAGACCGTCTAATACACGTGGAACTACTCTAAACCCGGATAGAAAAGACCGTCTAATACACGCGAAACTATTCTATAACCATCATGGTCACTACAATTACATGTATTAGCCTCTCACAGGCCATATAAACAGAAGTTAAATCCTCGCATGGATAGAATGGACCGTCTAATACCCGCGGAACTACTCCGTAGCCCGAGTAGAATAGACCGTCTAATACACGCGAAACTACTCTGACCCCAAATAGAACAGACCGTCTAATACACGCGGAACTATTCTATAACCCATGGTTACTACTTAACTTCGCGGCCCATCACGGTCACCGCATCAACTCTGTGGCCCATCGCGGTCACCACCTGACTATGCAGTGTTTTCTCTTCACTGAAAACAGTATGCAAAAACAGAAAAATTCATGTTTTTCCATCATTTTCCCAAAACCTCTCAACACAATTAATTTCATCATCAACACATCAATGATTAAACATTCAAGCAACCATTATCACTTTACATTATCTCAAAATTCTATTCTTACTTATCTTAAGTCTTTCCAATGTTTCCCAAACTCTTAAAATTCATAAAACAGTGTTTAAAACTGAGATTTCTGGAAAATACGAATCTGTATTTGAATACAGCTTCTCTGTATTCGAATACAGAAGCCAAAACAGTGCAGAATTAACACTCTGTATTTGAATACAGCTTCCTTGTATTCGAATACAAAGGCTGTCACATTACAAAACCAGTATTTTCACCACATCAGTAAAGTTTCAAAAACTTCATCACCACCACTTCAAACTATCACAAAAATTCCATTTTAATTCAATCATAAACCTTCCCAATACTCCCCAACACTTAGGGTTCATAAAACAGTGTTGAAAAACTTGGAATTTCTGAAAAACTCGAATCTGTATTCGAATACAAATTCCTTGTATTCGAATACAAAAGCATGAAACTTCAATATTAACATTCTGTATTCGAATACAGAAGACAAAACACTGAAAGTTCAGCCTTTCCTCCCAGGTCATTAAAGGTTTCCAAAACATCATCCTCTCCTTTTCAAAACTATTTCAAAGACTCCATTTTAAATCATTTTAACCCTTCTCAATATTTCCCGACACTTTAAAATTCACATGACAGTGTTTAAAACTTGATTTTCTGGAAAACACGAATCTGTATTCGAATACAGCTTCCTTGTATTTGAATACAGAAGCTAAAAACTGAGTTTATGGAAAAACCCGAATCTGTATTCGAATACAGAAGCTGAAACTTGTGAGAATCTGCATTCTGTATTCGAGTACAGCATGCCTATAGTCGAATACAGATCCGAATACAGTGTTAAAATTTCACTTCTGTATTCGAATACGACATGGTCGTAGTCGAATACAGATGTTAAGTCAGAAGCAAAAATCCTTCCTCTGTATTCGAATACAGGGCTCGTATTCGAATACAAGTTTGAAAACTTAAGTAAAACAGAAGCTTGACAGGTTGTATTCGAATACACACATGTTGTATTCGAATACACCTTCGAAAACCAGTGAAATTTTTCCTGAGACTCAACACATTTCAAACTGTTTCTTTAAAAAACAACCAAACATCAAAACAGATTCAGCACTTTTCCAGAAAACACTTTCATCATGTAAAATCCCTTTTCTTTTAAAGACATCAACATCACCAGAATCACTCAAAACAGAAACAGAAGCAGAATCATCAACACCAGAACATCCAGAAACAGAAACAGAATAGTCACCACCAGAATCATCAGAAACAGAAATAGAATGATCAACACCAGAATCATCAGAAACAGAAACAGAATGATCAACATCAGAATCATCCAGAACCAGAACATGCACCTCCAAAACAACATGCATGGTATTCTCCAGTATGCTTACACAACCAACACAACATGCAAAGCATATTCCAGCTTTCTCACACAAGCAGAACAACAATGTTGTATCTCACAGATCATCAACATCACAGATGAAATTTTCAGGTTTTAAACAACATGCACACAGTTTTCTCAACATGCATTTTGATCAACGTCAAAATAACATGCAAGACATTTTTCAGTTTTTCGACACAACCAAAACAGACATGTTGTATCAGCAAAAACAGCAACATCACAGATTATTTAAAACCTCAACGGAATGCATTTTCTTTCATCTTAAAAATGTCATGCAAAACAGTTTCTTTTTCAAAATAGAAACTCAAATATGACCACACCTCAAACATACATTTACAGTCCTAGAATGCAACTAGAAAGTGGAAGGTGCCCTTACCCTTGTTGCGTTTTCTGCTTCTGCTCACGTTTCTTCTTTCGTTCCCGTTTACGCATCAAAAACTGGTGAAACTGCCGCTTGGGTTTGCTGCTACGAAACTGGGTTCTCTAGCTCCGTAATGATGTGGGGAAAAACTTTTGTACTGGGGGTTTTCTGGTTTGGTGCCTGGGTTTCCAATTAATGGCACTTTTGAGGAACTCCCTCTATTTTCTTCATCCAATAATTTTAATATATCTTCCAAAATAAATATATATATATATATATATATATATATATATTTACTCAAAACATACATATATTAAATATTTTACAAATATCCCCAAAATACACTTAAAATTAATTCCATAATTTTAATTTAAAAATTAAGGGTCTTACAGTACCCCATAAACAAGCATTCTTTTGCTCTGGGTTCTAATTTTCCTTCATTTACATGGTAATAAGTTGTGCATCCAAATATCCCGAGATTTGAATAGTTTGCTAGGTTACCAGTCCAAACTTCTTGAGGTGTCTTATTTTCAATAGTTGTTGAGGGATTTATGTTAATGAGATAATAAGTAGTATGAATTGCCTCTCCCTAGAACTGATTAGATAGGTTTGCATTTGTCAACATGCATCTTACCCTTTCTAACAAGGACCTGTTCATTATTTCAACCAATCCATTTTGTTGAGGGGTTTTGCTTACAACATTATTCATGTATATACCATGCTTTTTACAGTAATCATTGAACATAAAATTGCAATATTCCAAACCATTATCAGTTCTAAGAGTTTTGATCATTTTATTGCATTGATTTTCGACCATGGTTTGCCATTCTACAAATTTTTTAAATGTCTCATCTTTGGTTTTTATTAAATATATCCAAACCTTCCTACTATAGTCATTATTGAAAATTATGAAATATTTATTACCTCCATGAGTAGGTATCCTTGATGGTCCCCAAAGATCTGAGTGAATATATCCTAGTATGTCCTTTGTCTTGTGAATTCCAGTAGAGAATTTTATCCTTGTTTGCTTGCCATATGTTAGAACTTGGATGGTTTAGACAACAAATTCCTTATCTTGTTTTTGATGATAACAAAAGGTTTTTTGTGGGAACAATTTAATGCACTAATAATTTAATTAAGTGTGTAGAAAATAAGATAGAAAAAATCCCAGAAATTAGAGGAAGCGGCTTAGATCAGAAAAAATGCCTCAAATCAGAGGAAGCACGTCCACTAGAGGATATCACCAGAAAAAGTGACCAGAGGAAGAAAACATATCAAAGGAAAGGAAACAATCAAAAGCAACAAATCAGAGGAAAGGAAACAATCAAAAGCAAACAAATTAGAGGAAAAGAAACAATCATAAGCAAACAAATTAGAGGAAAGGAAACAATCAAAAGCAAACAGATCAGAGAAAAGGAACAACACACACCCTTCACTGTGTTGCACATTAGAGGAAGCAAACAGATTAAAAGGAAATGGAATAAAAAGACGAATAAGAGGAAAGGAACAACACGCGCCATTCGCTGTCTCCAAAGGAAATGCCTCTGCCTCTAAGTAAATGAGTCTAAGGATCTGACTCTGATAATCTGCCTATAATATTTTATCTATGAAGATAAGACTCTGAAGTCAAGTGCAACATGCTCCAATAATTTTCCTCCAACAACGCAACAAAGGAAAATATCTGGCTATGATATACAATGTTGACTCTGCCTTTACTAAGTTGCCTCTGGCCAATAGTTTAACCCCAGAAGATGATCGGGTTTGACTATGAAAACTTCATACTATGTCTCTGACTATGAAAAGTCAACGCAACATGAAATAGTCAATACAAGCGAAAAGTCAACGTATCATTTTTCACAGTTGAAAAAGTCAATGACTCTGACTCTAAATAAAGTCACGACTCTAGAAGTTGACTCTAAAGAAGATATATGTTCTAAACACGACACAGAAACATAATATGATGAAGGCTTACTGCCTCTATATCTAATACTGAAGATTCAAATGTCTAAGTGGTTACACTTGTCCATATTTAAATGGAGCAAAGTGAAAGTGCAAACACGAGAATAAGGGGTTGAATTATGTTTGTAATACTTGAATTCTTTTTCTATTTTTGATGATTATTTAAAATATGATATATAAGCAAGCAGAATTAGCAGTGGATAAAGTAAAATAATCAACACAAAGATTTATCCTGGTTCACCATTAACTAGGCTACATCTAGTCCCTTCACCTTGAAGGATTTTTCCACAAATTCAAAACCTCTGAATTACAACAGCACTACTGACCCTCCAAGTCAGTCTTCCCAAATAGTCTAACAATCCTAGACTTTTGAGGAACACAACACCTTGACTTCACAAGTCAATTCTTCTCCTACCAATCTGACAACCCTAGATTGCAAAAGGGATTTCAACACCTTGAATCTAATTGCTAAGTCACCTGCTACTTCTTCTGACTCTTCAGATTGTAGACTCTACTTCACAATATAGATCTGACACAAGGGAACGAAAAACAAGAGTACTTGCTTATGGAAAGCTGATACTCACAATTAACCTCACTGAAAACTTGAGTGTTTCCCTCTGGAAGTTTATGACTCTTTTACTGATTTTCGATCGCTAAGTCTTCTGCCTGAGCCTCCTTTTATAGATGAAAATTAGGGTTTCTTCCTGGAAAATTCGAGCTGTATCTATCCAGATTCTCTTGCAAAAATAACTTGGCCAATCGGGTTTGAGCTATATGCTTGATCCGAACCTTTTTGCTTCAGATTTGTTCTGAAAATAACTTTGGCCAATCCTGTTTTTGTTTAATTCTGGACCATATCTTTCTTCCCTCCAATTGCTTTTAAATTCCCTCCAAGACTTCAATTTATTTTTGTATCAAATCCCCTTAATACTTTGATCAAATTTCTATCAAAATTTAATCAAGCCTTTTTCGAATTTTAATCAAGTCTTCACTGATTTTCATCATGATTAAAATCTAGATCGTATGATCCTATGATCTCGACCAACTTTGGACTATGTAATCTGATCTGTGCCAATTATGTGATCCTCTGATCTCGGCCAACACTAGATCATGATACTTTAATCTGGACCATTGATCTTTTAATCTGGACATTTATCCTCTGATCTGGATCAAGTTTGGATTAAATCTGGATCAAGTTTGAACTAAGTCTGGATTAAATCTAGACTAAGTCTTATGTTCTGGACAATCAAATCTTCAGATCTGGACTGAGTTTTATGTTTTGGACCATGTTATCTTCTGGTCTGGACCTAGTCATTTGCTCTGGACCAGTTATCTTCTGCTCTGGACCAAGTCTGAATTAAGTCTGGATTAAATCTTATATTCACGACCAAGCTATCTTCTGGTCAGAATTAAGTCTGGACCAAGTTTGACTTATGTTTCCTTCTGGTCTAGACCAAGTCTCCCTCTGACAAGCTTCCTTCTCTTCTGGACTAGGTCTCTTTCTGGACTCTGCTTCCTTCTGATCTGGATCAAGAAAGATATCCTTTGATGATGTTATTTGTCCTTTGATGTTTTGCCTTTGATGACATCCTCTGCTATCTTCTGGAGGTGTATCCTCTGGTATCATTCTATGATTTTATCCTCTGGTGTCCTCATCTTCTGCTTCTGATTTTATCTTCTCGTGACGTCATCTTCTGCCTCTGGTGACGTCATCTTCTGGTGGCATTTTTCATTATTATTCTAAGTCAAAAATAAGATTACATAAAAGTACTTTTGTAAACATCAAAATTCTAAGTATAGAACCAACTTGGTTCCAACACAAAGTGCCCAGTCAGCTGCATTCTTATTGCACCAAATTAAGTATCTCATCAAATAAAAATGGTCTAATTCAAATTCACAACAACCAATCTACGCAATCAAAGATAGAACATCTTGGAATTAAAGCAACGATCAAGATTTGAATTTCGGTAATTGACAAACAACAATCATATAATTCAAAACTCAAAGAAAAATTCAAAGCAACGATCGAATAAGCATCTGGACACAAATCAAAGAAAAAATCATTAGAATTTGAATGCAATGGGAAGATTAAAAAATTGAGGAAACTAGAATTAAATAATTTGAACGTTGGAAGAAGAAGAAGAAGAAGAAGAAGCAATCTGAAAAACTCAAACAATTGACATCTATAAAAGGTTTTCACCACATGAGGAACGATATATGCAGTAAGACAATAGAATTGAACATGACAACTACAACAACAAATCACTTAGAAATTATTTAGCACTACAATGTATCATTGTCTTTATTGTGCTAAGTCTGTGAGTTTAAATTTCATATGCTCTGATTAACAGAAAACCGAAAACAAAACAATTGTGTAATCTACCCGATAGTGGCTGTATACCTCAACGACTTGTGGTTTTCAACTTGGATGTTGAGAAGACTTAACTTGTGAAGTTAAGTGGTTGTAATTTGGTTTGAATTACTGGATTAAATCCTTTTGGGTGAAGGGGTTAAACGTAGCTACCAGGTTGGTAGTGAACTAGGATATATTAGTGTGTTATCCCTTTGTTTACTACCTCTATCTTTACTTGTTTTATTTTCACCATTTGTTAGCCCAAAATTTATTTAAAATTGAATACACAATTCAAACCTCCTTTTGTTGTGTATTTTCCATCTATAATTGGCATCACAGCTCGGACTTAAGGCCTGAGCACTTTACGCTGTTTGAGAAAAGATCCACTTGTCAAGTATGTCTAACTATGGTAATGAGGCAATGGGAGGAAATGTCAATAGACCACCTCTATTTGATGGGGAACACTTTGAGCACTAGAAGGAAAGACATATAAGTTTCTTCATTTCCTAAGATCATGAACTTTGGGATTTGATTGAAGATGGATACACTACTCCTACAATTGCTGATGGTACTGAACTATTCAGAAAATAAATGAATGTTGAGCAAAAGAATCAATATAAGATGCATCATAAACCTAGAACCTTTATGATAAATTCAATCAAATTCAAATAGTTTGATTAGTGCACCAACAAGGAAAAAAGGTAAGATTATCTATGTTTGTTTGATTCTAACATATGAAGGAAATAAGAAGGTCCAGGAAGCAAAGGCCAACCTCTTAGTCAAGAAGTATGAGCTTTTTCAGATGGAGGAAGATGAAGACATCAAGAAGATGTTCTCCAGACTCTGGTATAAGGGTTGAAGGTACTACAAAAAAACTACACAACTGCAGATCATGTAAAAAATATTCTTAGAAGTCTACCCATCAAGTCGAAACCTCAAGTCATTGCCATTCAAGAAGCTAAACACCTGAACAATTTGCTTTTGGAAGAATTGATGAGCTCTCTCTAGTTTCATGAAGTTGAACTACCAAAGTAAGAGCCTAAGAAGAAGCAAAATCTTTGGCTCTCAAAACTATTAAATTCATCCATGTGATCTTCAATTGTAGTACCAGGTTGCATCATCAAGGTGTATAATCTTTGCTTCGAATACAATATAATTGCTAGAGTCTTGTTCATGTAAAGATTTTCCAATTTTAACCAAACTATTGCAGCGGTTTTTTTATTTTAACACTTCCCTCAAAACTGTATCTCCCAAGCACAAGATTATAGCACTATGAGCCTTACTCATTAGATCTTTCTTTTATTTCTCTGACAATGTCGATGAAAACTTATTTTCTCCTTCAAGAGCATCATCGACAAAAAGATGATCGTTGTGATATTTGAGAATGGTTCTAGTATTTATCAGGGTTGTCTTAAACAGTTGTGAGGCCCTTTCTAATCTTAAAAATTAGACCTCTAACAAAAAGAAGCACCAAAAACTAAAAATAAAAACAAAAATTATGTAGAAAAACACAAATTTTGAAAATCGATCTCATGACCACATGCATGAAAAAATCACATTCTGCCATTGGATCATTGCAAGACATCTATAATTTATAAATGTCAACAAAATATAACTAATATTTTTTGCCCTCAAAATTCTAGAGCCTTGTGCGGTGGCTCAACATGGGTCGGGTCCGATACTTATCTTGATGTGTATTGTGTCTTTTTCGAACATACTTAGGATATTGTTTAAATATATGTCATGTTGATGCAACTAGTCAAGACTCTAATCAATGCACCTTAACGCTTACTTTGTGACTCTGATCAACACGCATCTTTATGACTTTAATCAACATGCTTTATTGCTTACTTTGATCAAAGCGCCTTCAGGCTTTTTTTGATATGTCTGCATTTATTAAATGCAACTAAAGACAAATTTGATCATTTGGTCAAAGCTATGTGAAAAGTCAATCCTTTGATTCCAGACCAAAGAAGAAGTCCACACTTCAACATCTGACTAATTGTATGACCCTTACATTTCCTACAAGATATCAGCAACAATTCCTATAACAGTCAAAAACCCTAATGGAATCAAAATTCTCTATATAAAGAAGTGTTAGCAGCAATACAGATATACACACCTAACGAGCGAAACTTCTTTATAATAATTCTTTGCAATATAGAAAAGAGAAAGAGTTCTTAAAACAATCTTGTGTTTTTATGGAGTGTTTATATTATAATATCCTCTTGTAAGAGTTATTCAGAAACACTTCAATCCTTCATCTCTATAATTCGGTCTAGTAGTGGATGCAACCCTTAATCTCTCTAACCTGGTCCAGTAATATACTTTTGTTAGAGTTATCTAGAAACACTTCAACCCTTCATCTCTATAACTTGGTGTAGACCGTACAAAACTAGAAGTTTGATAAGCTTAAAACATAATCATGATACTAGTAGATGCTCTTCTGCTTGTGAAAATTAGTTTGATTTAGTGGATTAAATTGTTCAAAGTGAAGGAACTGAACGTAGCTATTATGTTGGTGGTGAACTAGAATATATTGGTTTCTTTTATCTTTCTTCCTTTTCTATTTACTTTTGTTAAAGTTATTTTAAGTTTCTAACCAATACTTGTCTTATGAAAAAGTTTTTTTAAAAAGAAAACAACAATTCAAACCCCATTTATTGTGTTTTCTCCTCATTCAATTGACATTAGAGCTCAATCTCTTGGCTAAGCACTTAATCGTGTTTGGGAAAAGGTTCTATTATTTTTTTTGTCATGCCTAACTCTGGTGATGAAGCTACATGTGGCTATGTTAACATGCCTCCTTTATTTGATGTAGAGAGATTTGAATACTAGAAGGATAGGTTGAGAAGTTTTATACATCTTATATGATCCTAAACTCTGGTATACAGTTGAAAATGGCTATGAAGCTCCCAAAAATGAAGCTAGAGTTGAAATACCTAGAAAAGATCTGAATGTTGATCAGAAGAAACAATACAAAGTGTACCATTAAGCCAAAACCTTTATGATGAATACAATCATAATCAAATAATTTGACAAATACATTAACAAATAAACAACTAAAAGCATTTTTTTTATGATTTATGTCTTAACTACAAAGGAAGCAAACAAGTGTAGGAAGCAAAGACAAATCTTCTAGTTGGAAAGTATGAGCTTTTCCAGATGAAGAAGATGAAGACATTGAGAAGATGTTATCTAGATTCAAAAACTTAGTCTATGGGCTGAACGTCCTCAAAAAGAGCTATACTACAATTGATCGTGTTAAAAAGATTTTGAAGAGTCTTGCAAGCAAGTGGAGACCAAAGGTAACAACTATTTAAGAAACTAAGGATCTTCACAACTTGGCTCTTTAAGAGCTCATGAGTTCACTCATATCCCATGAGATTGAACTAGTTGAGGATGAACCAAAGAATAAATCAAAATGGCTTGCTCTCAAATCTAAGGACAATAAAACTAATTCCAAGGCTCTACAAGCTAAAAAAGAATTAGAAGAAAGTGACTCTGATGACCAAGGTGAAAACTGAGACGATGAAGATCTATTTTTCATTTCTAATAAATTCCAGCTCATGTGGAATAATAGAAAGAAAACATCTCTCATAAAAGAATTTAGATGACCCAGAGATAGTAGAGAAAAAAGACAAATCAGAGAAGAAACAAATGAGAGAAGAAATAAATCATCTATTATGAGGCCAAAGAGTCCGGACACTTCAAATAAGAATATCCTAAGCTTGGAAAAGAAAGTTCTAAGAAGAAATACTTGGGATGTGTTCTTACTGTCTTAAGAAAAGTCATGATAGAAGAACTTGTCCTATGTTGAAAACATAGAAAGACAAGAAACCTTTCAGAACTAACAAACCAAGACCCAACCAAATATGGATACCTAAGACCAAAAGAATTTATAATGTAGATTTCCTTAGCAACAATAATTAAACACTAGTCATGGTAATTGGACAATGGATATTCACAACATATGACGAGAGAAATCATTATGCTCAAAGAATTGACTCTCAGGGATGGAGGATATGTGGGATTTGGAGGAAATAAAAAAGGTAAGATCATAGGGACATACATAGTAGGTAATCATTATCTACCCTCTATTAAAAATGTTTACTTGTAAAAGGGATAATTCATAACCTACGAAGTATAAGTTATTATGTGACACTAGTTATAATGTTGTCTTTAATCAAAAGTCTTGTAAGGCGATTAGTCAAATAGATGGATTCATACTATTTACTAGTCAGAGGAAAAATAACATATATATAAAATAAATTTGTTTTATTTAGAAAAATAAGAACTAAAATGTTTCATGTTAGTGAATGAAGAACGACTTATCTGACCCAAAAGATTGGGGCATGCTAACTTGAGAATGATCTCAAAGTTGAATAGACTCAATCTAGTTAGAGGATTGCCAAGTCTAAAATATAAATCACATGTTCTTTGTGAGGTATGTCAAAAGGGGAAACACACAAAATCATTGTTTGCTTCAAAAAATGTTGTTTCCACTTTTAGACCACGTGAACTCTTACACATTGATTTATTTGGTCTTTTAAGGGCAACCTTTATCAATGGCAAAAATTATGGACTCGTAATTGTTGATCACTATACCAGATGGACCATGGTAAAATTCTTAATACACAAGAATGAGTCACATAAAATATTTACTACCTTCTTTAAAATAGTGCAAAATAAAAAATATTTTTGTATCACAACAGTTCATAATGATCATGGCAATGAATTTGAAAACAAGCCTTTTGAAAACTTATGTGAAGAGAATGAAATTTTACATCATTTCTCTTTCCCTAGAACACCTCTACAAACTGGTGTTGTAGAAAGAAAAATCAGACATCTTCAATAAATGACACGTGTTGAAACAAAATCCCAATTTGATGTTTTAAAGATAAAAACAAAATCTTAAACTATATTTTTAAGATTTTGATCTATTTGTGATCTAACCTATGTTTTTTAGTGTCTTAAGATTAATAATAGGCTTTTGTTTTAATCTAAATATATTCCTGATGCAAAAGAACGTTCTCTTTATTGAGTTCATATACTCTTTGAATTGCACTAAAACATGAAGAGACCTCATCGAGAAGTTTTCTTTTTGGATTCTTGTGCTCAACAGCTTTTCTCCATCACCAAGCTGAAACTCTCCTCATCTATATATAAGAATGGTTGCAGAACATTAAGAGCAAGAGTCTAAACTAAAAATCATCAATTACTTGTTTTATTCCTAAATTACTCAAAAAGATATTTGTTTCATACACACTTTAGTTTCAGATCTGTAAATTCGAGCACCATATTTTTTAGTGTGGTGATACATTTCCTTTACTTCTCAAATTTGTCTTTGAGTTTTCATAAGCAAAGAACTCATACACTTATTCATACACATTCTCTTTCATTATACTGGAAGGTTGTATTAAGTGTTTGAGTAAGGTTGTATCATCTATTCATATACAAATTTGTCTTTGAGTAAAGTTGTATTAAGTCTATTTAAACTGAGTTTGTAAGCTTGTTGAGGGTGTGATTATATAGGTTGTAAGCTTGCTGAAAGATTGTATTACATCAAGTTATGATAAAAATAAAAGATTGTAATAGTGTGCTTAAAGAACGTTATCTTTAGCAAGATAATGGAAAATCTCACTAGGTGTGAGGATTGGACGTAGCCCAAGGTTAAGGGGTGAACCAAGATAAATTTCTGTGCGAGTCTCTTTACCTTAATCTTTTACTTTTACACATTAATCACACTACATCAATGCCATTTTCATTTTTCATTATACATTTCTGATAAAGAATGTTCTCTTTATTTTAAACTAACATTCTTATCCAAGTGACATATTGAGATATTTGCTTTTGATTTAAATTTTTAAAGGGCACAATTCAAACCCGTCTTTCTTGATGGCACTGACTATTATTTCTTGAAAGGAGAAATGAATTTGTTCCTTAAATCTCAAGACAATGACATGTGGCCCATAGTCGAAAAAGGAAACTTTGTACCTAGAGTGAATCAAAATGATCCAACATCAACTGCAAAAGAAGAAAACCTCTAGGCAACAAATGAAAAACAAAAGTACTTTTAAATTCTAAAGCTCAATTATTTCTAACATGTGTCTTGAACAGAAGTGAATTGCTAGAGTAGAAGAAAAGGAAACTGGTAAATAAATATGGGAAGCCTTACAAACTTATCATGAATGAACCAATCATGTGAAAGAAACAAGAATATATATTTGTGTAAGAAAAATTGAAATGTTTGAAATGAATGAAAATGAAAACATAGATTAAATGTTTTCAAGATTTACAGCAATAACTAATGAGTTGTGATCTCTCCGAAAAACATTTCCAACTCATGATAGAGTAAGAAAATCTCTAAGAAGTCTTCCAAAAACCTGGAAGCTGATGGTTGCTGATATCACTGAGGTATGAGATCTCACAAATCTGACACTAGAAAATCTGATTGAATCTTTGAGATCTAATGAAACCATACTATAGGAAGACAAGCCTGTAAAGAAATGAAAAGTGATTGCACTAAACACATTTTAAAGTGGAAATGAAAGTTCGTTTTCTTTAAAAGAAGAAATTCGAAAAGAAGATTATGAGGAAATTGAGACGTGTCAAGAGGAAGTTGGAATGGAGTAAGCTCTTATCTCGAAGAAAATTCAGAGAATGATGAAAAGAATAAATCAAATCTAAAATACATTCTCAAATATAAGTGATAGTTCCAAAGCTGAAGTACACAAGAGTCAAGTCACTTGCTACAGCTACAATAAGATGGGACATTACAAAACTGAATGTCCTATGATAAAGAGAAAGAAAAAAAAGATTTCCTTTCAAAAAGAAATCTATGATGGAAATTTGGAACTATTCTAAAGAATCTGATCAAGAAGAAGAAGAATCTAACATGTGTTTGATGACCAACTCAGAAATAGAAGGGATAACAATTTCTAACATATGTCCTTTATGTGAAAATATAGAAAATGAATTTGATAATCTTAATGAATCAAACCAATTAGTTCAAAAAGGTGGTTCTTATAAACCACAATTGCAAGAAGTTAAAGAAGAAAGTGAGAAGTTTCAAAACTTGTATAAAACCATTCAAGAATTGAAAAATTCTAACTTCAAAATGTCTGAACAACAAAAGATCTTGAATGAGAAAATTCATCTTCCAAAAATATTTTGTTACAAAAGGAAGTTAATTTATTGAAAAGTAACATAAACTACTTTGTGAAATCTATTGACACTTTTAAAAAAATATGGGTTCTCAAGTAGGAGTTTTTGACCAAGCAAGATTATTATTTAAGCAATCTTAAAATAAATAAATAATGTATGAAATTTATTTATTCCTAATAAGGAAGAAAAGAAGATTGAAAAATACAAATGCTCCTACTATAACAAAAGTGGTCATCTTGAATCATTCTGCTTTAGAAAGAAAGTTGACAGAGAAAAAAAAGAACGTTTTGTTTACAGAAGAGAACATTTATTTCACAAAAAAAAAATTCTTTCAACCAAGAAGAAAGTTCTCTTAACAAAGAAACTTTTAAGTAGAAATGTTCCTTTTGCAAAATATTTGGTCATTTAGAATCCAAATGATTTCATAAGAATATGTCTTACGAAGAAGTCACTAATCAAAAAGGACCTAAATCATTATGGGTACCAAAGATGTTAATAACTTCACTTGTAGGAGTATCTTTTAACCAAGAACAAAAATCCATAGTACTTGAACAGTGGATGCTCGAGATATATGACTGGAGATAGAAACTTTTTTCTCTCATTTGAGAAAAAAATGGAGGGTCGATCACATTTGGAAACAATAACAAAGCTCAAATAAAAGGTAAATGTATCATTAGATAAAACAACTCTGCAAAAATTGAAGATGTTCAATTTGTGGAAGGTTTGAAGCATGATTTACTTAGTATCACTCACTATGAAACAATGGTTATGAATTTGTTTTTAAAACTAATTGATGTGAAGTAAAACAACCATCATTTGGAAAAACGCTTTTCTCAGGGTCAAGAAAAAAGAACTTGTATGTTGTATACTTAGATGAATTACCAGCGGAATCTTATTTTATAACTATTGAAAAAGACAAATGGATTTGGCATAAAAGTGATGGTCATGTATGTATGAAAACCATTTCAAGGTTATCAAAACATGATCTTCCAAAGATTGACTATGGCAAAGACAATATGTGAGGCTTGCGTTAGAGGTAACAAAGTGAAGAGTAACTTTAACTATATAAACACTATTTCAATTAAAAGACCACTCGAACTACTTCACATTGATTTGTTTGGACCTGTCAAAACTGCAAGTCTTGGAGGAAATAAATATGGTTTTGTCATAGTAGATGATTATTCAAGGTTCACATAGATTTTATTTTTGAAAGAAAACGATGATTCTTTTGAATCTTTCAAAAACATTTGTAAGAAGGTTCCAAATGAGAAAGGAACAAACATTGTCTCAGTTAGAAGTGATCGTGGAGGAGAATTTGAAAATTCCTTCTTACAAATATTTTTTGAGGACAATGGCATTTCTGACAGTTTTTCTTGTTCAAGGACTCTACAACAAAATCGAGTAGTTGAAATAAAAAATAGAACCCTTCAAGAAATCAAAATAAAGTTTTTAAATGAATCAAATGTTGAAAATTATTTTTGGGTTGAAGCTGTCAACACTTCTTGCTACATTTTAAATCTTGTTTTAATTAGAAAAATCTTATCAAAACTCCATATTAGAAAGACAAAAAACCAAACATTTCTAATTTCCACATATTTGGCTGTTATTGCTATATTTTGAACAATAAAGATAATAAGGGAAAATTTGACTCAAAGTCAGACAATGGTATTTTCTTAGGATATCCTACATCCTCCAAAGGATATAGCGTATACCATTTTAAAACTCAAGTTATGGAAGAAACTATGCATGTTGTTTTGATGATCTACTTAATGAAAGTAAGAATAATGATGAGGGAGTTGAAGCTAAAAACAAACTACAACAACAAACAAATGATAAAAATAAAAAAAGAATGATTAAGCCTCTATTTCACAAACTCCACCACGCTGGAGTTTGATTGATCATTGTCCTCATGATGGAATTAGAATCAGATTATCCTTCAGTAGTAATGATTCTAATATCATATTATCTCAAATTGAACCTAAATTCATAACTGAAGCAATCATAGATTATCATTAGGTTGAAGCCATGAAAGAAGGATTATCTCAATTTGAAAAGAATGAAGTTTGTAATTCAGTTCCAAAACGTCAATATCATTATGTCGTTGCAACAAGATGAGTGTTTAGAAAAAAACTTGATGAAGAAGGTAAAGTCATTAGAAATAACACTAGACTTGTAGCTCAAGCCTACAATCAACAAAAAGGTATTAACTATGGAGAGACTTTTGCACCAATTGCAAGGTTATAAGCAATTAGAATTATTCTTTCATATGCATCTCATAAAGGCATTAAACTTTTTCAAATGAATGTCAAAAGTAATTTTCTAAATGGATTTTTGAATGAAGAAAGTTATGTTCATCAACCTCCTGGTTTTAAAAATATGAGAAATCCAAATCATGTTTTCAAACTTACCAAAGCTCTATATGGTTTCAAACAAGCACCTAGAGCTTGATGTGAAAGATTAAGCACTATGCTAATCAAGAGGAAAAATCGACACTACACTTTTTAAAAGAATTAATAAATTTGATTTGTTAATTGTTCAAGTTTATGTTAATGACATCATCTTTGGTGTTACAATTGAGGAAATATGTGAGGATTTTTCAAACCTCATGCAAAGTGAATTTGAGATGAGCATGATGGGAGAATTAAGATTGTTTCTTGGCATGCAAATCAAACAATAAAATGATGGTATTTTTATTTATCAAGGAAAATACATCAAAGACCTTGCGAAATATAAAATAAATTAAACCAAAAAAATGACAACTCAGATGCATTCATCATCAAATTTGGACAAAGATGAAAAAGGAAAATCTATTTCTAAAAAAGAATATAGATGAATGATTGGATCATTGCTTTATTTGACTACTAGTAGACTTGACATAGTTTTTCTAGTTGGTTTATGTGCAAGATTTCAAACATCTCCTAAAGAATTTCCTTTAACTGTTGCTAAAATTTTTATTAGATATTTAGTAGGTATTACTGGTCTTGGCCTTTGGTACAACAAATGTTCTCATTTTAATCTTGTAGCCTACAGTGATGTTGATTATGTTGGTAACAAAACTAAAAGAAAAGGCACAAACGGTGCTTGTCAATTCAACGAAGAAGCTCTTGTGAGTTGGTGCTATAGAAAGCATAACATTATTGCATTCTCAACAACTGAAGTTGAATATGTCTCAGCTACAAATTTTGCTCACAAGTTTTATGGATAAGAAATCATCTTGAGGATTTCTCTTTAAGGTACAAAAATATTTCAATGTTTTTGTGATAGTACAAGTGTTATTAATTTGTCAAAAAACCACATTTAACATTCAAGATCAAAGCATATTGAAATCAAACATCACTTTATTCCTGATAATTTGAATCAAAAAGATGTTGAATAAATTTTCATTAACACTGAAAACCAACTGACTTATATTTTTACAACATCTCTTGTTAAGGATCATTTTGAATTTATCAAGAAAAAGTTAAGAATTGTGATAAATCTTATCCAAAATTGATTGAACAAAATCCTTGATTTTTAACATTCAAAATGCTCTTCTTGATGAAGAGAACATTATCTTCCTTGCGACTGGGAACATCATCCATGTTTTTCTCAACAAACCAATTTTTTGAAATTTCAACAACCAAGTCAGCCATTGGGTAAGGATTTAAAACGGTTATGATGCATATCTCTTAGTCTCTAACTGCTACTTTAAATAGGGCATCATTAATCCTTAGTTTTACTTTTTATATTTCCAACAACTACACTATTCAAGTGTACTTCTATCTTATATTTCTAAAAAGTTAATTTTTAACTTAAAACACATTAGCTCATTCTTCCTTCATCTTACTTTTCTCTTTTTCAAAAACAAAAAATCATCATGGCAAGAACCAAGGAATTAGTAAAAAAGGTTGTTCATGATCGTGCTTCTACAAACTCATAATCTTCTTCACCTCAATTTTCACCAATTTCAGGTTCACCTTTTCCACCACTTCCTCCTTCTAAAAGTCCCATAATTTATTACATTGTTGAAATGGAACTATTGGATGTTGCACCTCTGCCCAATCCTACAACCTTTGCTTCATACATTACAATCACTCCTTCATACTTGGCTAAACAAATGAAGGTCAAATCTGCTGACCCTAGAAAAATGAGAAGGTCCTCAAACATTCAAGCTAGAATTGGAACCAAGAAGATTGTTGAGAAAAGTACAACTGTCCACACTATTCGTGATAGTGATTCTTAAGATATTCCTTCACCAACAAAAAAACCTTCTCCCAAACTTTCTCCTAATAAACCAACTTCACCTATTTCTTAACCTTCTCATAAACCATCATAAAAACCTTCTAAATCTAAAACCAAACCAAAATAATCCTCTTTTGCCTCCACTAAAACACCTTCAAAAAAAATCCAAACCTACTCCTAAAGTTTATGAACCAAACCTTGACAAACCAAAAAAAACCACTTTAAAGAACCAACCTTCTTCTACCAAATCCTCTGAAAAATCCAAAATCAAAGGAAGGAAACCACTCTCTCATTACCTTCATAAGAATTACAATTACAAAACCAGAAAACAAGATTCCCCTTTCTTTGATAGTGGTTGTGACTTAATCTTCAAAGAAACATGGATTGATAGACCTATTGGAATAGGTCGATACTTAAACATTGACAACCTTCATCTTAAAGGGATTGATCTAATGAAGTATACAACTCTGTTGGGCTAGAAAAACTTCTTTTAAATTAAAGAAGTTTATCATCTAAAATTCATTTGAAGTTTTTACTTAAGATCACAAGTCTTTGCAGGCAAGAACATTCTTATCTCCACCCTCTAAGAAACTGACATCACTCTTACCCATGTTGTTTGGCCAAAATTTTGAAATTCTCCACTGAAGGACTACATGCATGATGACTTTTGGTACCAAACCATTAACTTTAGCAAAAAAGAGGTCATCAAGGAAATGTTTGTGGATGAAACCAGCCTTGACTCCTCAAATCTCAAACCTTATTTCAAAATGATACACAACATGTGTCAACATTGTTATTTCCTAAATCAAAAAGCAAGAATATGGTCTATGACTATGACCTCTGGCTCATCTACCATCTCTTTCTTGGTCTCAAAATGAATCTTCCCTACATGATTATTCATCATATGATGTCTGCAGCTCTTGTTGTCGACATAAAGACTTATGGCATGGTTCTTATGAAATATTTTAAGTTTTCCAAAGTTCTTCTCAAAGATGAAATCTCTCTCACTTAATTTTCAAAATTCACTAGAAAAAATGGGAGCCACATGAAAAAGGATTTTTTGCAAACAAGAAAGAGAGTTGCATCATCCTCACTTGAAGATACTAGCCCAAAGGATGATCAAGGTACTCCCAATAAGAAAAAGGTTGAGAGAACTTAGCAGGTCAACAAAATGGGACAATTACTTGAAACACTTTTAGTAGAAACGTAACGTTCTTCTCAAGAAGAGAACATTATCCATGAGACTATTGCTCATATGCAAAAAAATGTTGTTGATTTTGATCATGAATTGGACAATGATCAAATTAATTCTAAAATGATTGTTGAGTAAACTTCTATGCATGTAATCACTCTAACAACCATGGCAATGGGCTCCACTCAATCTAGTCCATTTCCTCTTCTTAATCCCTCAAAATTTATAGTTGGAAATGTGTCACAATTTGTCCCTGCATTTGTGTCCCGTACCAATAGTTCCCAACCTTGGATGTTTTATCAGGTTCAATCTCATTTTCTATCTTTGGTGTTCCTTCTAGCTACTCCCTCTACATACATTGACCCTTCTCAATTTGTGAAGAAGGCAAACTTTTCCTTGCTAGAAGCAAAAAATGAGGCTTTCATGGAATCGACCTTGAATCAATAGCAGATAAAAATACCCTAGGTCTTATTCTAGCACGTCTGACCAATCCCAACCCTTTGGATTTTCTATGTTTTATGTAATCTACTCTTTCTTTTTGTAAAATTTCATATTATGTGTTTTTTATGAAAATCTTTGGATTCTTCTGCATTTTTTTTTACTTGATGTGATTCTTTAATCTGATGAAAAAAGAAGGAAAAACCCTAAGAACAATTTATTTTATCTCATGACAAAAGAAGGAAAAATCCTAAGAATATTTTTTTTTTAAACTTTGTAATTAGTCTCTGTCAAATAAAAATCCTTACATGTTAAAGTATACCAATGTCAACATGAGTTAAACACACTCCTTCTTTTGCTCATGTGGAACATTGTTTATGCATACATTTAATTTAAAATAAAAAGAATTTCTCATAAATATAGGTGTTTGTCATCATAAAAATGGGGGATATTGTTAGAACCAAGCTGGTTTGGAGAACAATAACTCTTAATTCTTATTTTGATGTTAATAAAATATGTATGAGAACAATTTATGTTTAAATGTATTTTCTAAGTGTGCAATAATTGTCTTAGTTAAAGAATTTAATTTCACTCCTATGTTATGCAACCAAGTCAAGACTCTTATCAACACCCTTCTTTGTGAATTTGATCAACGCACCTTAAAACTTACTTTGATACGTCTGCATCTGTTAAATACATCTAAAGACATATTTGATCTTCTAGTCAACACTTTGTGAAAAGTCAAACCTCTAAGCCCAGACCAAATAAAAAGTCAATAGTTCAACATTTAGAGTCTCTCAGTTTACCCAAGTCTAATCCTTTGATTTAAGCATCCAAAACAATGTGATGAAATCCTCTTATGTGTACATCCCTTGATTTTCCTGCCTTAATGATCAAGATACACTGAATCATTATTAAGCTAAGAAAGGATAAAGAATAAAAGTGAAGATTGTAGACATCTGACTAATTATATGACCGTTACATTTCATACGAGATATGCGCCATAATTCCAGCAACGGTCAGAAACTATAATGGCATTCAAGTTTTCTATATAAAGAAGTGTGAGTAGGAATATAAAGATACACACATAACGAGTGAAACTTCATTACAATAATCCATTGCAATACACAAAAGAGAAAAAGTTCTTAAAACAATCTTAGTGTTTTTACAGAGTGTTTACATTACAATATCCTCTTGTAAGAGTTATCTAGAAACACTTCTATCTTTCATCTATTTAACATGGCCCGATAGTGACTGTAACCTCAAAAGCTTGATTGTACAAAGCTAAAAGTTTTAGACAATTAGAACATAGTAAGGAGACTATTAGATGTTTTAGTGCTTATTAAATAAGTTTGATTTAGTGGATTAAAACCATCAAAGTGAAGGGAGTGAACGTAGCTACTGTGTTGTTTTTGTAATATCTCTTTCTTATCTATATACTTTTGGTTAATTTTATTTATAGTTTCTAACCACAACTTGTCTTGCGAAAAAGTTTGTTCACAAAGAAAAATACAATTCAATCCTCCCTTTCTTGTGTTTTTTTAACCTTCAATAATCACCTTCATATTATTTCGCACTAACTACCGTGCATGGAAACGTCAGGTTACTACATATATATTTGGCTTGGTTCTCATCCAAGAATTTTTCAAATCATACTATATTTTTAATCTTATAACTAATGTATATGAAGATTCTCATCCAAATCCTACATTTCCTAATACAAAGTCTCATAAGAGAAAAGCAACTGAACCATCCATATTTATTACATACAACATTTGTTAAAAACCTACATCCTAAGAACAATTCTACATACTTGCATTTAAACTACCTCAAAAATCTGCATATGCCACCTATGTCATTTATGGAGTTTTATCCATTCGTAATGTACATGAATTCCCATATACATTGTTAATACAAAAGTGATTTTAACTACAATCATTTAATTGATGTTTTGATGATAGTAAAAAAACTAAAAAAAAAATAACAATTATTCCCTAATTATATTTGTTAGTGTGTAGATTAAGTTCGAAGATAAGATTTATATCAATTACTATATATTTTAAGATAGAAAAATTTATGAGTAAATAAGATATAATAATCTGAGTGTTAATTAATACTAAGAATATTACTACCTAATGCACGAGTAATTATGTTTACTAATAGCACAAGTCGTTATATATCAATAAGAAGCATTATAACGAGCATTTGATAATATACAGTCTAAATCTAAGCGTTAAAGATAAGGATATATCAGTCAATGAATGATCATCTGATTACAAAAGAAAAGAGCGCAAATATGATCGTCTATCTCTAACAAAAGTCAACTATGACTGAAAACTTTTGTTGATCATCTGATTCAAAGAACAAGAGTAACATTTGAATCAAGCCTCTGAAAAGTCAATGCTCTAATAAAAGTCAAAAACTTTTGTTGATTATCCGATTCAAAGAACAAGAGTAACATTTCAATATACAATATTCATTTAATTTTTTTTTTATATTCGCTTGTAATTAAAAAAAGATATATATTAGGTATTTTATGTATTTTATTTATTAAGTTTTTGGTTTAATAATAACATGGTAATAAAAAAAATAATTCAAAACTTTTTTATTTTTATTTAATAGAAAATAAAACAACACTAAATAAAAAATTAATAAATATGGGATTTTTTGGAGTAAATTAAATATGAATGATTTTGATTTGATTGATTTATATTTAATATGATTTTTGACATTTGAGGAAAGTTTTTAAAGAAAAAAATAAAATTTAAGGATTCAACTTAATTAGTTATAATAGCAAATGTTTATTTCTAAAAATTACATAACCCTAATTTGTTAATATAAATAAGAGTGTTATGGGACTCTCACACAAAAAGGAGGAGAAAAGGATTAGAAAATATGGACCAATTTTAGGTGCTTGAGTTCGTTCACTAGAAAGCCACTATTTGTTCTTTTTTGTGCCATTCTTGCACAATCTTCTCTATAATCACCCATTTCAAAACAAAAAAAAAAAGAAGAGAAAAATAGAGAAGTGTTTGAATCTGCTCTTCAGCGAACACTGTTAGTTTTCTGTCGCACCATTCTTATACAATATTCTCTATAACCACCTAATGCAACTCGCACTAAAAAAATAAGAGCAAGAAGAAACACATTGTCTAAAGGAGACAACTATAGTTCAAAAATTTGGTATGATGTTTTTTTTTCTTATTAGATTTTGATACTTTCTTTGTATTCCAATTTACCATCTAATTGTTGATTTTAATTTTTATACAAACTATGCACCTCTTAAATTGATGTAGCCCGTAAGAAATAAATATGTTTTTTAACAATAGATGTGCTTTCTCTTTTTTTTTTATTATCCTACTATTTGATAATTCTTTTTAATAAATGGTCCTTTAACTTAATTTCATATAGTGTTATTGTCTTTTATCTTTTTTTTCTCGATTTGGTCCTTTATTTTAATTTTAAGTGACAATTTGATCTTTTATGTTTTAAAATATCAACAATATTATCCTTTTTCTTACGAAAATTCTAAAAATTCATCAAAATTTTCAACCAAAACCCATAAAATTAATTATATTCTTTAATATAATAAAAATTTCATCAAATTCGTAACTCGAATCTTCAAATAAACTCATATTTTCAGTCTTTATTTGATGTTGTTACAGATGGAAATATGAGTTTATTTGAAGATTTGAGTTTCAAATTTGATGAAATTTGTATTATATTTAAGAATATAATTAATTTTATGGGTTTTTGTTGAGAATTTTGATGAATTTTTTGAATTTTTGTAAAAAGAAAGGATAACATTGTTGACATTTTAAAACATAAATGATCAAATTATCACTTAAAATTAAAATAATGGACCAAATCGGGAAAAAAAAGATAAAGGACTAAAATGTTAACTAAAATTAAGTTAAGGGAACACGGGTGCTATTTAGCCTAAATAAAATTGAGTAATAATAAAATTAATTAACCCACAAATATTTTCTACCAAGAACTACATGTGTGTTTTGATTTCTCTACTGCACTTGAGGATACGTAGGAGCAAGGTCTTCCCCTTGTCAGACCAAATTAATAAAATAGTATTTTTCATTCGTTTATTAATATAAATAATTTATTTCCTTTTTTATTATTCTTTTTGGGGTAAAATATATAATTAAATAAATATTTTTTATACAATAATTTATAGGGTAACCGTTTGAACGACGGTGTAGGGTGGTAATGCTTTCCCTACTCGTAATCGACTCCCGAATCCAAATTTTTGGTTCAAGATTATAATTTTAGATTTTATCCAATTTTCCCTTTAATAAAATAAAATTGGTGGCGACTCCTTTTTCACAGACAAACCGGACGTGACAAGTATCTTGGATAAGAGTTTGATACAAGAAAATAATATTTTAAAATAATTAATGTATCAAAAGCAAAAGGCAATGTTAAATGAAGAATTTGGAAAAGTCCACGACTCAATGCGCAAATCAAAAGAACAGAATGAATGAAAAATCTTCTTTGTTAAGAGTTATTAGAAATTAATGTAAATCAATCAAGTTGTTTTTATACACTTGAATTGATATAGGATTTGAATTGTATTATCCTCTCAATGACAGTTAAACATCTAAAGAAAGACTATGTGTCAACTCAGACATATACTTGAATGAATGTACCTAAGTCGATAGTGACAACAACTCTTTAATTCAAACAAGGTACCTGGAGAGGAAGAGAAAAGAATACTTTAAGCAGGGAAAGGTAAACAAAAGAAAAATCAAAGTATGAAGAGACAGAGTAAATAAGACTTGTATGCTATTGATTTAATAGTGGATTAAGTCATCAACTATAGTAAGGCAAAATCTCTTTGTTAGAGGAGGACTAGGTGCAGTAACAGTTGTGGTGAACTAGTATGAAAGTACTTATACCTCTACTCTATCTCAACTCTGTTGTCAGATTTAAGTTCTTTATGATTCAAATTTATAATCATAAGTTAAATGTTTTGATGAAGAACACACCTTTTGGTTTAGCTATCAAATTTGATTTTCATAAATGGTCAACAAAAGTCAAACCCCTTATTTCTTGTGTTTTCCAGCACCTTTATACATTTGAGTCAATCCACTATTCTCCTCTTTAAGAAATGTGTACATGTCCTCCCACCTCTTTAAATTCCTTCTATCCATTCAAAGTATACATGGCCACGTGTTTGGTATGAAACTTTGAGTAAGTTTCTCTTTGATTGTGGTTTTGTGAATTCAAAATCTGACTCATGTATATTTATTCTCCATAACCGAGGCATGATATTATACATTGTAGTGTATGTTGATAATATGATTATCATAGAGAACTGTACTGCTAAGGTCAATGAATGAATCACGAAGCTTGCCACCACTTCTCCATCAAAGATATGGGTTCCTTACACTACTTTATTGGCATTGAGGTAATTACCACCTCCACATGTGTATTTCTCTCCCAACACAAGTATATTGTAGAGTTTATTGAGAGAACAACAATGATTTATGCCAAAGATGTCCTCACTCCATTATCAACTTAAATTTCTTTAACAAAAGGCGATGCTTCTGCCACTATTGATGTTATCTTATATCGTTGAACCATAGGAAGTTTCCAATATTTATCCATGACATAAAGCCTGATATTGCATTTTCAACCAACAGACTTGCTAAGTTCATGTTGCGACCAACCACTACCCATCTCATAACACTAAAGCTAGTCATTCTCTATCTCAAAGGAACCATTTTCCATGGTATTCTTCTTTAGAAACCAACTACATATTTCCTTCTCGAGTATAGTAATGTTGTTTGGGTATGAAATAAAGATGATCACACATTTACATCTAATCATCTTGTCTATTTTGGCTCTAATCTCATCTTGTGGAAATCATCCAAACAATGCGCAATAGGAAGGTCCTCTACTTAGGTTGAATATAGAGCTTTAGCCAACACTGCAGCTGAATTATCTTAGATCAAATCGCTCCTCATTAAGTTAGGTGTAACTTCTTCCTTAGCACCTTCCATTTGTTGTGGCATTCACTTTTTCAATGATCAGTTACAATAAGGATACCTCAAAGTTCAACATGTCGGCTTCACTGGACAACTTACATATTGTCTTACAAAACCTCTCTTCAAAGTTCATGATTAGTAACTACGCATCAAGATTTATGTTTTCGACGACACTCCAATCTTGCGAGGCATGTTAGACAAGTTACTCAACAACATTCATGAACAAATAAAAACCTTTATTGCATTCATTAGCAATCATTAGGAAATAAAAATTATGTATACATTAGAAATTATTTTAGCATTCATTACTAGTTGTACATATATATATTGTTGGCAATGATAAACACACAAAAATATAAAAGGGAGGAAGAAGAAGAGAAAAAACCTACTAGGGTTTCATAAACAAAATGAACAAAAGCCTGAAGTAATAGAGTTACAATGAGTATATACACAAGAGAATAGAAAAGTTTAAAATACCCTTACTACTAATATATATTAATATTATCTAACATCTTCCCTCAAACTCATGATGCATTAACATGGGGCATCGAGAGTTTGTCAACCAAAAAACGAAAACATTTAACGGAATGCATCTTTGTGAACAAATCAGCAATCTATAAGGAAGAAGAGACAAACAGTGGAGTAATGGTTCCATGCTGAAGATAATGACGAGTAAGATGACAATCAATCTCAATGTGTTTGGTTCATTCATGAAAGACTGAGTTATGAGCAATTTGAATAGCATTCTTGTTATCGTAGTGCATCGGAGTTAGCTCAAAAAGAAAGATACTCATATCAGAAAAAAGCCAACACAACTAAATTATATCAGCAGTAGTGCATTCCATAACACAATACTCAGCTTTTTAGAAGAGCGAGATACAGTGTCATGTTTGTTACTCTTCCAAAAATAAGAGAATCTCCAAGAAAGATACAAAACCATGTGGCGGACTTACGGTATGTGGTGTCACATGTCCAATCAGCATCAAAATAAGCACATAACTCCAATGAGGATGACGATGGAAAGAGAAAGCTCTGAAATTAAGTTCCTCGAAGATAACGAAGAACTGTTGCCCAATGTATTGTAGTGGAAGATACAACAAATTGACTAAAAATATAAACTCCATAATCAATATCAAGTATGGTAATCGTAACATACACTAAGCTGCCAACCAAAGTATGGTACAAGTGGGATCTGGTAAAGGAACACCGTTTGAGGGAGCATATTTCACATTCAACTCCAAAGGAGTATCTGCTGCTCTAGTATCAGAAAGACGATACTACTCAAGAATGTTGGCAATGTACTTAGATTGAGAAAGAAGGTAACCTCTAGAAGAGTAGGCAACTTCAATCCCCAAGAAATAGCAAAGGGTTCCTAAGTCCTTCATCTCAAAATGATTGGAAAACTCCAACTTCAATTCATTCATTTCACTAACATCATCGCCTGTAATAATCATAACATCAACATACAAAGAAAGTATAATGTGACCATAAGTGGTGGACCTTATAAACAATGCAGAATCATGTTCACTAGAGCGGAAACCAAGAGAAGTGATCACAATAGCGAATTTCTCAAACCAAGCTCGGGGAGACTATTTAAAACGATAGAGATTCTTGTGGGGAGCATATAGACTTCTTCATGAAGTTTACCATTTAAAAAAGCATTTTTGACATCCATTTGGGAAATATGTCAATGACGAATAGATACAACTACAAATTTGAGTACGGATAGTGGTCATCTTGGCTACAAAGTTTCTTCATAATTCATACCATATTGTTGAGAGAATCCCTTACCAACAAGACATGTTTTTTTTTAGCGCTCAACCAACCCATCAGACTTAGTTTTGATCTTGTATACCCAACAAGACCTAATAGCACGATTTCTACGATGAAGATGTACTAATTTCAAGGTATCTATTTTGTGCAATGTAGAGAGTTCTTATGCCATAGCCTGTTGCCAAAAAGGATCATGAATAACCTCTTCATAGAAAGAGGGCTAAGACAAACACTGAATAGAGGTTAAGAAAGAAGCAAACAAAGTTGAGTAAGTGGAATAGATAAAATCAAGTAACTTAGAAGACTTACAGTGACAAGAGGGGTAGCGAGGAGGTGGAGACGGATGATCAACAATCACAAGAGGTTGTTGGACAAACGGGGAGACAAGAGGGATGTCATCATGTGGAGTAGTAGTATTTGTCCTACAATTCTCAATATTACAATCACTAGAAGCATTATCATTAGGACAAAACAAATCAATATGGGTTAGTTCTGAACTCATAGTAATATGAGAATTAGAGGAAACAGAGTAAAAAGGGATATGCTCAAGAAAAACAACATTAAGAGAAACATAATGTTTTCTTGCACCAGGATCATAACAACGATAACCTTTTTTACCATCTCCATAACCAAGAAAAACACACATGATAGAACGAGAAGACAACTTATTGCGCTCTACTTGTGGATGAAGAACAAAGCAAGTAGAACCAAAGACTTTCAAAGAATAGTACTCAAGCGTAAAACCATACAATTTTTCAAAGGGAGACAAACCTGATTCCCCCTAAATGATGGAGTTCTATTAACAGCATAGACAATAGTAAGAATTGGTTCCCCCTAAAAACTCACTGGGAAATGAAGCAGACAACAAAAGGAAACGAGTAATCTCAATAATATGATGTTGTTTCCTTTATGCAACTCCATTTTGTTGAGTATCAGTACAAGATGTCTGGTGGAAGGTGCCATCATAAACAAGTAATTCAAAGAATTTATTAGAGGTATATTCACCACCTAAATCACAACAAAAGCACTTTATAACAACATTATGTTGAGTCTTGACCATGGCATGAAACATATGATAAATGTCAAAAAAATTCAAACTAAGTTTTCATAAGATAATCCCAAGAATAACAAGTGTAATCATCAATAAACGAAACATAATATCTAGATCCATCTTTGATGAAAATCAGTTATGGACCCCAAACATCAGAGTGTACTAAATCAAAAGGCACATATGAAACATAAACATTTTTACTAAACGATAAAGCTGAAAATTTAGCAAGTTTACAACCACAACAATCTGAAATATCACTAGTTTGTAACTTTCCTAAAGCTCCAGTATAAGCGAAATTTTAATCTAGAAGTAGAAACATGTCCAAAACGAGAATGCCATCAATAAAAACTAGAATACGAAGAGTTCAACCGAAAAACTAGATAATAAGTAAGTAGTGGTTGTTGAGGCTGCAGTATCTGGGACTCGAAGGTCATCAAAACATAAAGTCCTCATTGTCTATGGCCTGTCCCAATCAGCCTCTCAGAATGTGGATCCTGTACACAACAAGAAATGTAAGAAAATATAACTGAATAACTAAAATTACATATTTGACTAACAGAAGCAAGACTCAAAGTGAGATTAGGAATATAATACACATCGGACAAAGACAAGTTAGGTGTGGAAACAGAACCAATGCATGCTAACGGCATAGGAGCGCCATCAACAATCATAATAGACACAGACGAAGCAGGATTCACAAACACAAAAGGTTTATCATCATATGTCATATGGTGAGATGCTCAAGAATCAAGAATCCATATAGAATGAGATATACCTGACATAATAGAGAAGTTCAAACCTTTAGTAGAGGAGGCAAACATGGCATATGATGGAGTGGCAAGAAGTTTTTGAAGTTGTTATGCAATATCAGATATTTGGAAAAAAAAGTCTCAGATGAAAATACAGAACCAAGAACTAGAGTCAATGGTAGGAGGAGCAGAAACAACAACATTGGGCGATGGCCCCTAAAATTCTTCTTATGTGCTCTCCCCAATTTCTGACAAAATGTGATTTCCAATGACCTTTTTATTTTCAAAAAGCACATTGATCATTACCAAGTCAAACTCTCCCTCGAGATTTTCCTTTTTAAACATGAGCAGCAAAAAAAGATGGAGGAGTTGAGAGAATTTCCTTATGTGACACAGTAAAGTGGGTCTTAAGTATGATTTCTTCTGCCAACAATTCACTAACTATTGATTCAACAGTAGGTAGATAGGAATGATGCAAAATACCCCCCACGAAGACCCTCAAAAATCATCATGAAGAGCCATCAGAAACCAAACCAGACATTGTTCATCTCTCTGATCAATTTATGCTTTGACAGCTTTCAACTCAGTTGATTCCATAAGAGCCAATTGATCCCACAAATTAGTCATTGTTGAATAGAACTCCTGAATGGTCATATTGTTCTGCTTAAGGGCACTAATATCACTTTGCAGTTGATATCGTTTGGCAAAGTTAGACTGAACATACAAACGTTTCAAGTGATCCCAAATCTCTTTAGCAGTATCATACTTTGCTAGTTGCACACCTATAGACAGCTCAACAAAATTATTAATCTAAGTAATGATTTTTGAATTACTAACATTCCATGTTTTCAAATATTTTGCATATTTAGCTTCACCTTTTTTATCTGTATGCTTCACAGAAGTTCCATCAGCATAACCCCACATATCATTTCCAATCAAAAAAAGTATCATCACATAACTCCAATAAGAGTAATTATGTCCATTGAGGTGGACACTAACAGCTTGAAGAGAATCATCCTTAGCACTAGCCATAACAAATAATGATAAGAAAATACGACGAACACAATCACTGAGACAAAAGAAATTAGGGATCATCTGTCAATAACAGAGGCAATTAGGAACCAAATAAAATCATGCCAGAAACAGAAGAACAGAACCATGCCGGAAATAGAAGAGCTGAATCGCACCATAAACAGAGAGGCAGAATCAGATCAAAAATCGATACTGGCCACAAAACAAATCGCACAAGGAAAACTTCACTCAATTTGTTATATGCCGCTAATTTGAATAATTAATCGCCATGGTTTGAAGTTCATACTTCATATTTCTGAGTGATATCAAGTGTCGTTGTAGATATCATTTGCCTATTTAGACTAATCTTTTTGTTATAATCTTTCTGCCATGAAAATTCTGCTAACTAAAACGTAAAAGCATGAATCGACGGTTTAGCAAGGAAGGCATGCAATTTCACTCTCTACAAATTTGTGTTAACTATTCTTTCACTCTTTCACCCTGAACCCCACTAAGTTGTTGACCACTTTACGGTAGATCCCAAAATCAACAAAGTTCTTTGATATCATGTTAATAATGGTAAACGCACATAAACATAGAAGGGAGGAAGAAGAAGAAAGGAAGAAGAAAAAAAATCCTACTAGGGTTTCATAAACAAAATGAATAAAAGCCTAAAATAATAAAGTTACAATTATTATATATAAGAGAACAAAAAAGTATAAAATACTCTTACTAATATACCTTCTGTAAATCAAATGAGAATATCGATTGTTACATTATTAACATTACATTTATAATATGCGATCAAAATTGGCAATTGAGATACCGCTATAGGAGCGAGATGCACTCTTATCATCGACAGACACATGAAATTTGCAGGATGGACAAGTTAACTTAGCAATCAAGGAATGGCACTCTTATCGGGGGGTAAGGAGTGTGGTGATAGTCACATTTACGGTGGTTGCGTCAATACATTGCATTGCATTAGACATAAATGGTCTATATATGAACTGAAGGATGTATAAATGATTGTTCGACGGATGTTTGCTTTCTTGTGTATGACATATTATCTATCTATTTTTTCTTTTTCTCCCTTTATGATTTGTATGCGAATATTAGCCGTTATGTGTTTGTGTTGCATCTTTGGATATGTTAATAACTATATCTTCCATACTCAATATATATGTTTTTCAAAATTTTAAAATCCTTAGTCTTTGATTAGATTACGATTGAAAGCTTGCCCTAGGAAAAATTGTTATAATGTGAATAATTAAAATAATTGTTGTAGTGTACACACACTAGACATATATAACCACATTTGTTTCTATAAAAAAAAAGTATATAACCACATTTGCATTGTTCTCATTAAGGGGTGTATAACAATCTAACATTTTAACTATTCTCATAACCCCACAATCACAACTAATGGTCATTTCTATATATTTATTAAGGAAATTATCCGATTATAATGTTTTTCAAAAACAATTTATATTTTATGTAAGTTGTTTTGAGGTGTAGTCTAGTGGTGTGAGTTAGGACGCCGAAAAAATTTAAAGAAGGAGATTGATGTCTAGTACTAATAAATTTATCATCATCCGAGAAACCGATCACTATAACATTTTCCTATATAAAAAACAAATTCATAATATTGAGTAAATATCCTTCTATTTAAAAAATTTAAAATAAGCTTGTCATAAATTGATACGAATATGTGAGGGTTAAATATGTTTTTAATTTGTAAAAAATTTTAATATTTTAATTTTATTTTCTGTAAAATAAAAATATAATTTTTAGATGTTATAAAATTATCATGCATGTAGTTTTAGTCTGCTATTAATTAAGTTAATTTATATTTTTGAATGAATTTTTGCAAGCAAGTTTACAATATTTTAAAAAGCTCATCTACACAAAATGCGTTGAAAATTCGATTTATAGATCCATATTTTTGTTACTTTTATATCTTTAGTTTTTTATATTTAAAAATTTCATATTTAATTCATCTTAAATTAAAAGATTCTAAATTTTTGTGGAGGAATATTTTATAATGTTCTAAACATGTTTGTAAAAAATGATTTGACAATTTTAAAGATAAAAAACAATTAAATATATTTTGTTTCGACATAGACTAAAACTGTTTGTTGAACAATTTTGTAGGGACTAAAATTTATATTTTTATTTTACATGAACTAAAAAATTATTTAACTTAGTATATAAATCATATTAGAATATTTACAATATTAACAGAGCATGTGTGTGTAAATCTAACCATTTAATTTTTTTTTTTGTTGTAGCTAAAATAGTAAATAAATTCTCGCATACAACTATAGGGTTTCGAATTCGAACGTGAGACATGATATCTAGCTTAATCATTTAAACTAGACTTTATAAATATATAGACATTCATTTATATTAGAGATATTAATTAGTTATTGTAATTAGTTGATACTCTTGGACTATACATGTTTTATCCATCATTTGATGTACTCCAATAATTCTCACTTTATTTAATATAATTTCTATCAAGAATTATAATAGTTTTTATACCATGTTTATTTTAATTGGAATTGAATATTTTTAATAGCCATGCCGATTTATTCAAATACACAAACCGTTGAGAAAATTACACGTGCCTAATTGCATTTATTTCCAAAGCAATTTTTTTTACTAATTCCAAAGCAAACTATATGATCCACCAGTTGCATATCATTTATTTATGAAAAGTGACTTTTTCACATTTAAAATAGTTGGAAAAGTAGGGTGCTAAAAAAGGGAAGGGAAGTTTGGCACCCAATATGGCATGGTATCAAAAGAAAGAAATAAAAAAATCAAAAGGCTACAACAAAATAAGACCATTAAGGTCAAAGAATCATGAACGTCTTTGGTGTGAATTTTAGAGATTTTACCAATTTTAGTAATGGTTATGTGTGCCTACTCCATTCCCTCTAAATGCCTTGTCATCATGCACAAAACTATCTCTTAATGAGTAAGTGGCCATAAGACCTTAATTTATCTTTCTTTTTTTTTCACATTCAAAATATTGTGTGTACGAATGGAAGAGTTTGTGGGCATCGTGGCCACTTCTCATGCATGATTTATACCATACCATGAGTTGACTTGTTCCCCAATTGGCAAAGCAAGTCTATTTTTAGTGTCATATAAGTCAAAATGTCAAGAAGAATTTTTGCAACAATTTTTATATTATTAATTTTTAACTTCACAATACCGAAAGATATAATATACTTTCTTCTCTTTTACGTTTCTTTTTTATTTTTGTATGGTATCAATTTAAAGTCACACATCCGATAACATATAGTCCAAAGAAATGCTTATAAGTGAGAGACATGGTTTAATTTATTACTTTACAAAAATGTGTGGTTTGATAGGGTAATGGGGCACCAATTCTTTTTGGGTTAATGTGTTGAATATTGACCTCTCTCTTTTGTGTATATTTATTAAGAGTCTAATATTCTTCTTTTTCATAATAAGTGATCTATTTATAACTACTTTTTTTCCTAAAATAAATGTATATTTTCAATATACAAGGTACAATAACATTAATTACAAAATGAGATGAAAAAATGTCTAACAACTAAAAAAATATAACACCTAAATATGATACATTTTCTTTATTTTTGTAAAATTTATTTGCAAATACTCTTGAAATTCTTAATCTTCAAAGGGGCTTAATATGCCAAATAAGATGCCCTTTTCCGATGAATCTAAAATCTAAGTTGTCAATAAAGTCATCAATGTAGAATTAATATGTACTTATGACTGAATAAATGCCATTCTTTTTAAACTTCCAAATCTAACGATCCTCCACCATGAAAATGAACAGTGAAGTGTTCAAAATTACATGAGCAATTTTCAGGGGGAAATATTGTGGATCAGTGGATCATTCAAAGCTTTGGACTTAACATGCAACAAATGAGCTACAGCCATATTTTATAAAAATAGATCCAAACTTTTTGGTTTAACAATTTGAGACCCATCACCAAGCCAATTCTCCTCCCACGAGATGTTATTCCTTTTTACTATGCTCCATGTACTACCTTTTTTAGGTGTTTAGTACTCGAAATACTTTTCTAAAAGTAATTGAGATTATGACCCAATTTAGCACAAGTAAAATCACATTGAGGAAAATATCTAGCTTTTAATAGATGAGTGATAAGACTATGACTCTGCAAGAAAATCAGCTTATATCGAGTGCTAGGGAAAGAGTATTTTAGCACTCGAAAATTAGCTAGAGCTATCTTGCCCCAAAATGTCAATGAGAAGCCCAATGACATTTTAGACATGTTTAATTTATATCGGGTCAATAGTCATGTGGTTCAATTAATGACTCACTAGTTCATCTAGTGATCCACTACTTTTGTGACTCAATCTCCATTCTCATCCGTCAAGAAGACTATCTAATTAACTTTTTTGCGGGTTGAAGCTTTGAAGTGTAAACAATTGGTGTTCATGTCTCCTTTCTGAAGCTATTAATTCATAGCCCATAGCCTCTAGAAAATATCATCCTTATTTAGTAACTCATTCATGAAATCGAGCAACAATACTAACCTCTCCTTCACGGTCGTGGGGACAATCAAGCTTCTTACAACAATTAGCAATCTCTTGTCCTTGCTTATTATAATGGGACTTTCTCTAGTGAAAAATACCGTGAGCATAATAATCCAATCTAGCCAATACATCATCGTTGTATGTAGAATTCCATCTATTATGGATAAATTGTTCAAACTCAAGTTACTAATCAAATATTCTCAAATTTAAATCAGCGTCAATTCCCAAGAGTTTGGGGTGGCTCACACAAGACTAAGAGATAATGATAATTAAATATGCGCCAACCAAATTATCAACCTGCACTTCAGAGAACTTTGGTAACCAAGCCTCATTAGTCATGAATCGGTCTACCTTTTCTTCAACAGCCATATCCATACCTAGACTTTTGACCTAGCATCACTAACAACTTTTCAAAAACAATTTATAAGCCAATTGACTCTTTCCACTCTACCTTTTTTCTCTTCACGAGAAAGAATATCATTAAAATCGTCAATAATACATCACAGAAGGGGTAAAGGCTCAGACACACACCTCAACAAAATCCAAGACTCCCTCCAACTACTTTTAGGAAAATCATAAAATTACACAAGTCTCCAATTCATGCGAGTAGCGTCCTCAATTTCCACATTAATGTGACTAAGGGAACAATTAGTAACTGTACTATTATTAGAGGCATTCCAATTATTGCATCAATTTCTCAATACAAATCTTCCTTATTATTTTATATAAGACTTTTTCAAATTTTCTAGTATTAAGTATTTTTTTTCCATTAAAATACTCTTGATTGCTTAGTCATCTCTCTCATGTGAGGATTGGGCAAAATGATTGGCATGATGAGTTTCAATACAAATTAAATAAGGGAAAGAATTTTTCACCCAAATTTACTCTGTCAGACCTTTAATATAAAAAAATTACAAAAATCACAAAGACTAAGAATTTTATTTAATGCGATAAAATTGTACTTTCTCCGTCTCATAATACACACACAAAAAATATTAAAGAAATGGTCATGCACCCAAAAAAATAGATGTTACCCAACTCCCCTTCTCTATCTCTCATATTCTCCATCATTCAATTTTTATCTCTTAAACTTTTCTCTTTTTAAACTTTTCTCTTTTTATGTAATACTTTTAAGAACAAACAATAAATTTAAGTCATAAAATTGTAAGTGCCTGTCAATTTGATATTTCAAATCTATGAAATAATAAATTGCTTTCCCACTTCCGCAAATTGCTCTCATATTAGAGATTTTGATGTATCACCTTAAGTGACATCATGGTTTGCCTACGTTGATGCCATCTCACACAAAACACTAAACTCAAGTTTCCTATTGGATAAAAATTTAAATTTTCATGCATATTGGACTTCTTCATCAACACCCTAAAATCAATTAACACTGATGAAGAGTTCAATACACATAAAAACGTAAGTTTCAAACTAGTATTAAACTTGCATGTAGGGTTTTGTGTCACGTGACATCAACATCAACAAGTCACATCACTTAACATGATACATCAACACTTCTAATAGAGTTACTTGAGTGAGGGGTATTTTGACCTAGTTAAATAATTTAAGGGAGAAATTTGATATTTTGTAAATTTGGAGTCTCAAATAAACACTTACAATTTCAAGAGCTAAAATAATAGTTTATAATGAAAACTAAGGGGCCCTTACTTTGTGCAAACATTTTTTATTTACATTTCTTAAAATGTGTGTTTATCATTTGACCTTGAAGTAAATCATCATCATAGAGATAAGATGAAATGTTAATTAATGAATATGCATTTCCGAAAATAATAAAATAATTTTTTAACATTTTTGTTATTTTTGAAAATATAAACAATTGTTCATTTTAAAAAAATCTTATCTTCTTATTAATTAATATTGTTGACACCCAATTTTGTCCGCTTTCTTTAGACATTTTATATAAAAATAATAATATTATATATAAAAATAAAAAAGAGAAAAATATAATAAATAAAAAATAAAAATAAATAATTAGACTATAAACTTTAGACAATCATGAGGGTTTCTGGTTCTTATTTGCCTCTGATTCTTATTCAGACATTCACTATTTTCTAAAACAAAAAAAAGTGACATAATCGAACAAAAAGGAATTGAAAGGAAATGGACTGATGATAATAAAAATTAGTATAATGGTGACCATTTGAATAAAAAAACACGAAAACAAATTGATGAATAGTAATAAAAATCAGCATAATTGTGACCATTTGAATGAAAAGAAACCGAAAACAAATTGATGAATAGTAATAAAAATCAGCATAATGGTGACCATTTGAATAAAAGAAACCGAAAACAAATTGATGAATAGTAATAAAAATCAGCATAATGGTGACCATTTGAATGAAAAGAAACCGAAAACAAATTGATGATTAGTAATTGGTAATCAATCCACAATTATTTTGTCTTTTGTAACCTTCAACCTGAAAGTCTATAAATAGTCTACAACATGAGTAGAAGAGGGGAGACGATTGAAAAAAAAACAGAGATAATAAGAGGCAAAAATAGGGAGAAGTAGACAATTGAAACTTTGATAAAGTCAGTCTAGCAAAAACCAATTGAGCAGTAAGGTATCAATGTTCTTATCCTCCTCTTATTTTCTTTTTATTATTGCTTCAATCTAATAAAATAAAAACGCAATTTAGTTTTTCTAAACTTTCATTTTTTAATCTATTGTACATGTTCATAAAATTGTTATGCAACACAGATACTAAAAAATATATAAATAATTTATGTTTATAAACCAATCACAAAGTAAAATAAACTTCACCCCATAATAACATAACACAAACTGACATCATGGTTTATCAAATAAAAAAAAAATCATAACAACGAATAAATAGTTTTTTTTTTCTTTTTTAGAATTAATAGTCGCCGCCGCCGGATGAAATTCATCCTCGCTCGCTCGCTGCGCCACATTACTTAGTGGCCTTTGTGCCGTAACAGATCCGACAACACATAAGCAAATCCCTTAATAGGCTGCTTCACTGTTGTGTCCATCTGTTTCGTGTATAAAGCACTGCATTACCGTTGTTTTCTATAAAAAAAATCAATTGTTCTTTATTTAAAAAACCAAAAAAATACAAAAAATTAAAATATACAATTTATGAACAAACATCTCATATTTTTTTGTTATTATTATTATTATTATTATTGTTATTGTTAATATCATTATTATAATTATTACATTTTTACTTCTGGATACATATATAATAATAACACATAAATATTTTCTACCAAAGAACTACGTGTATTTTGATTTCTCTATTGCACCTGCGGATACGTAGGAGCAAGGTTTTTTTCCTTGTCAAACCAAATTATAAAAAAAATATTTTTCTTTCTTTTATTAACGTAAATAATTTATTTTCCTTTTTATTATTCTTTTAGGGGGTAAAATAAATAATTAAGTAAATAAATAATTTATATACAATTAATTATAGGGTAACCGTTTTAACGGATGATGTAGGGTAATATTACTTTCTGTACTCGTAATGGACTCCCGAATCCATTTTTTGGTTCAAAAATTTTATTTTAGGTTTTATCTAATTTTTCCTTTTTAAAAAAAATATAAAATAAAATTGGTGGCAACTCATTTTTCGCGGACAAACCGGACGCGACAAATATAAATATTAGAAAATGAAACAAAAAAATTTAAAAGTAAACTGCCCTAAAATGTCCCAAAGGTTATCCAAAAAGTAACCTGCAATTGAAATATTTATCCAAAAAGTAATCATGCATATTACATCCTTTTTATTTCATTTTACAACATTTTTTTTCTTAATTTTTTTTTTAAAAAAATATTGCATATTTTGAGGTAGTACAATTTTTTTTTACATAATCATTTCATTCGTTTTTTTTACATTCTTATACTATTTTCCTTCATAAAAAATAAAAAAAAAAAGAGTAAAAAAAAAAGTATCATGACACCCTTACCAAACACGTTCCCGAACTAAAATCATGGATGAGTTGAAGTATACAAAGATGATTTAAACCAACTGAAAGACCTTATGGCTAAAAGCTTGGAAATCTTACAAACTCTTGATACTTGAAATCATGAGAATCCTTCATAAA
The DNA here is from genome assembly GCA_037974295.1 of Cicer cuneatum. Lineage (NCBI taxonomy): Eukaryota > Viridiplantae > Streptophyta > Magnoliopsida > Fabales > Fabaceae > Cicer > Cicer cuneatum. The sequence goes on along the minus strand of JBBPBO010000003.1, from coordinate 47,585,285 downwards.
AAAAAAATATCACGAAGAACTCATGTTTACCCCTTGATTTCACAAGTCTGACAATTTCCACCTTTTAGTCTACTTTTTGGTTATACTCTACCTCAAGTCCCTTGTCCACAAGATTTGTACCTGATATTGATGAGATTCATCTTCATCATCCACCCCCTATTTCTAGGTCATGACCATACTTTCTTGGCTTTTCATCACAAGTAAACCTCTAGAAGTTGGGTCGTCTATGTTGAACTTTCATCATTGTTGCTTATTACTTTGATGCCATGAAAAAAATTGATCAATCTAAAAGAAAAATTCATCATTACCTTTAAGGACATTTGAAAAAAAAAACCCGACTAAACATTATATTGAAGACATTGACAGTGTCGCATATAGTTTCTAAGTTTATCCAAGGGGCAAAGTCAACAATGAAGATATTATCAACTTCTCTCGTGAATTTTAATTTGATTATGAAGTACTGATAGTCTTGCTAAGTATAAAGTCCTACGATACTTTATTATATTGACACATTATTGTTTCCTTAATATTATGAATATCAATAAATGCATTTTGTACTGTTTCATTTTCCTTTTCACTCATCATATATTTCACAATTTCTTACCTAACATTATTTGTCTTTCTTTTCTTTAAACCATATACCAAGCATATTTGGAAGTAGTCCATTCATAAATAAGTTTGTTAATATCTCATACATAATTTTAATCATGCTATTAATTCCACTGAATGTGAGAGCGATATAAATAAACTCCACTATCTGGATGGGCCTCGATATGTTGCGGCATGAAATTAACGCCACGTTAATCCCCTAAAAAAGTCGTTTTACCTTTATCATTATCTAATTGTGCTTGGAATATACCAATCACGTGGGGGAATTTGAAGTTTGTACCAAGGATATTCTAGTCGTCTACGAATCAAAAATTTTAAATGTTGAAAGTACATGAGTATTGAATGTAATCCTCAATCAGCTAAATCAAGAATGGAAAAACTGGAATATGAAGATGATCATTTATATATACATATTAGAGAAATGTCTATAAAAAATTGAAGTTATTTTCCATTATGTCCCTCAATGATATAATCAACCAACTGACGTTCTAGCTACTTAATCTTCAATGTTCAAAGTAAGTCATGATGAAGAATAGTCACTCACAAGAATGAAAGTCACGATTATCATGCTTATTATCAAATGTATAAGAAAAGCTAGATGGAAAGTTCTCGTACCAAATACTACCTCATAAATGTGGAATACCCTTCCTGAGTATCATACTATAACTAGGGCACCCCTTTGTTCCTTATTGTATAGAATAAAGGCAGTGCAACCCACTCAAACACAAATCCCCTTATCAACAATAATGATCTATTTTGATCGACTGGATTCAATTCAACAAAAATGTTGACTACCTTATGTCAAGGACAATTATTTCAAAAGATCTTAAAAGAAGAACATATGAACTCCGGAGCTTCAAAAGAAAGAATTAGCGCTCAAGAAAATTTTACATATCTAAAACGACTAGCATGACAAGTGGAATCCCAACTATATGAGCCCCAATACCATAAAAGAAAAATACATTCAAGTGTGGTTCTGATACACACCAATATGGATCGAGAAGAATTATCACAACTTGCACACAGTGATGCTTCAAAAAGTGTTACATCTAAATGAAGACCCGCTAGGTTGAAAATCCAAAAGGACGACCTAGGAAAAAGTTAGGGTATACAAAAATAAAATAATAATAATAATAAATACCCGCTAGGTTGAAAACCTAGGTAAAAATTAGGGTACAAAAAATAAAAAATAAATACCCGCTAGGTTGAAAACCTGAAAGGGCAACCTAGGCAAAAATTAGGGTACAAAAATGAGTAAAGACCCACTAGGTTGAAAATCCAAAAGAACAACCTAGAAAAAAAAGAGTTAGGATCCAAAGTCAAATAAAGACCTTCTAGATCAAAAACACGAAGGGGGACCTAGGCGAAAATGAATGAAGACCTGTTGGGTAATAAACCCAAAAGGGCGACTTAGGAAAAAAATTAAGGCCACAAAAAAAAAAAGTTCACTAGCTTGAGAATAAAAGAAAATGAGCAAATAATATGGTTTATGCAGATCAGATCAAAGTTGAAGCAGAATATATTCTGAAAGGTTGTGAAGATAAATTAGGGCAAATCATATCCTCCAAAGTGGATTAAAAACAAGATTAAAATTATGGCATGAGTTATTAACACACTTCTTTTATGAAATACTACTAACAAATTGGGTCATTTACCTATACGAGATCACTTTATCTTCTTTTCTTTCTATGAATCTTTTTTTTTTTGTACCATAGATTTTCTCACTAATTATCATACTCTAAACCTTGCTTCACTAATTTCTTATGTTGTAAATCCTTTTGTCAAAATGCATTTTTTTATGATAATCATATGTTGGGGCACAAAATATGTGAGTGTCAAGAGGCCAAAATAGTATGATGTCTTTACATATAAGGCAGTGGCAACTGGAGATCAAGTCGAAGATCTTACAAAAATCTCTTTAAAGATCAAAAGGAAAATCACCACTATGTCTTCAAAGTGGTGCACATATTTCATCCATTAATCCAAGGACCATGTTTGTTTGTAAGGAGGTGAAAAAAAATAAAAAAAAATTGATTGAAAAAATGAAAAAAAAAATATATGAAAATGAAGGAAAATGTTCATTCATCAAACGCATTCATAACATTTCATATTTTCAATAGTGTATAAATTTAAAATTGGGACTACTAACCCGGACCCTCTAATTCAAAAGACGGGATGACTGACCCGTACACTCTAATTTAAAGTCGGGATGATTGACACACACCCTCTGATTTAAAAGCCAAGATGATTTCCTGGTATCTCACATTGATATTCTAGTTGACAATACGGTCAGTCATTCGCTCTTCTCTTTTATGAATGGTTTCTCTTGGTATAATCAAATTAAAATTGCAGCCAAAGTTATCGAAAGAAGATATGGAAAGAAAGAATTTCATTTTTGGTCTGAAGAATGCCAGGGCGACCTACCAAAGATCTATGGTAACCTTGTTCCATGATCATAATACATAAAGTGGTAGAAGTTTGTGTAGATGACATGATTGCTAAGTCACAAATAGAAGAAAAACATGTTATGAATCTAAAGAAACTCTTCGAAAGACTTAGAAAGTTTAACTTAACCCCTACAAGTGCACTTTCGGTGTGAGGTCGGACAAACTATTGGGACTTGTATTTAGGTAAAAAAAGAATAGAGATCGGCCTCGATAAGGTTCAGGCCATTTCAGAAATGCCTCCCCCAAGTACAGAAAGATAAGTTCACGGGTTTTTTGGGAAACTAAATTATATTTCAAGATTTATATCACAACTAACCGTCACTTGCGAACTGATCTTTAAACTTTTACGGAAAAATCAAACAGTTGTGTGGAATGAAGAATGTCAAACGCATTTGAGAAAATTCGACAGTATTTGTAGAAGCCTCCAATTCTAGTCCCCCCAATTCCAGGCCGACCCTTGATCATGTATCTTCCAGTCCTCAACGGGTCCATGGGATGGGTGTTGGGGCATCACGATGAAATAGGAAAGAATGAATATGTCATTTACTATTTGAGCAAAAAATATATAGATATACAATGTTAGAACGAACTTGTTGGGCCTTAGCCTGGGCGACCCATCGCTTGAGGCAATGCATGCTTTTCCATACGACTTGCTTGATATCCAAGATGGATTCGATGAGGTACATTTTCAAAAAAAAATCTGCTCTCACAAGGAAAATTTCTAGTTGGCAGGTGATGTTATCAAAATATGATAATACCTATATCACTAAGGAAGATATCAAAGGGTGGATGATTATCAGTCAATGCAATGTGAATTTCAGGATGAAAGCATCATGGTTTTGTCTGAAGAATGAGATAATGGAAAATGGACCCTATTGTTCGACGGGGCCTCAAACGTAATAGGACATGGGATTGAGGTTTTCTTAATATCTCCTAAAAAAAAGCAGTTCATATCTATCACGTGTCAATGTTTTGATTGTACCAATAACATGACATAATATAAAGCTTGTGCCTTGAGAATTTCGGCTGCTTTAGAATCAAAAGCAAACGTACTAGAAGTATATGGAGATTCAACCTTAGTCGTTAATCAGCTTAACCAAGAATCAGAAACCCGATATAAGAAGTTAACACCTTAGTTTACCCACATATTATCTTCACAATTTGACAAAATCACCTTTCATCGTGTCCCTCGAGAAAACAATCAACTGGTTGATGCTTTAAATACTTTATCCTCGATGTTCCCAATAAGTTGAAATGATGAAATCCTGTCCATTAAAATGGAGAGTCACGATCATCTTGCCTAATGTCACGTAATGGCAGAAGAAACTGATGGGAAACCTTGGTATCATGACATCAAACAATATCTTATAAATAGAGACTATCCTCCTGGAATATCGGAGAATGAGAAAAGAACTCTAAGACGGTTATCCGCGAGCTTTTTCTTGAACGAAAATATTTTGTATAAAAGGAATCATGATATGGTACTCCTCAGATGCGTCGACGTCAGTGAGGCAAAAGAAATTCTACAAGATGTCCACGATGGCTCTTATGGGATCCATATGAATGGACATGCCATGTTTAGGAAGATTATTCGGGCCGAGTATTATTGGCTCACACTAGAGAAAGATTGTTTTAATTATGTAAAGAAATGCCATAAGTGTCAAATATATGCTGACAATATCCACGCCCCACCAATGCCCCTGAACACCCTTGCAGCGCCTTGGCCATTCTCAATGTGGGGCATAGACGTCATTGGAATGATCGAACCGAAAGCGTCAAATGGACATCGCTTCATCTTGGTGGCAATCGATTACTTTACCAAATGGGTAGGGCCGCTTCGTACGCCAACGTAACCAAAAATGTGGTGGTCAAATTCATAAAAAGGGAGTTAATATGCCGTTATGGCCTACCAAGCAAGATCATTACTGACAATGCCACAAATCTGAATAACAAAATGATGGATGAATTGTGTGCCACCTTTAAAATTCAACATCACAACTCATCCCCGTACAGACCGAAAATGAATGGCGCAATTGAAGCAGCAAATAAAAACATCAAGAAAATTATTCAGAAAATGGTTATAACATCTAAAGATTGGCATGAGATGTTGCCGTTTGCACTACACGGGTATCATACTTCGATACGCACTTCAACCGGGGCAACCCCTTTTTCCCTAGTATATGGGATGGAGGCTGTGCTACCTATTGAGGTAGAAATCCCTTCGCTAAGAGTATTAATGGAAGCCAAACTAGAGGAGTCAGAATGGGTGCAAACCCGTTTCGATCAATTGAATTTAATTGAAGAAAAAAGGTTGGCGGCCTTATGTCATGGTCAATTATACCAGAAAAGACTAAAAAGAGCATACGAGAAAAAAGTGCGTCCTCGAGAATTTCGGGAAGGAGACTTGGTGCTAAAAAAGATCTTACCCATTCAAAAGGATTACCGTGGGAAATGGACCCCTAACTATGAGGGCCCATATGTCATAAAGAAAGCTTTCTCAGGTGGAGCTTTGATCCTCACGAATATGGACGGAAAAGATTTAGTCCTCCCTGTAAACTCAGACGCTGTAAAAAAGTATTATACTTGAATAAAATACCCGCTAGGTTGAAAACCTAAAAGGGCAACATAGGCAAAAATTAGGGTACAAAAAATAATAATAAAATACCAGCAAGGTTGAAAACCTGAAAGGGCAACCTAGGCAAAGATTAGGGTACAAAGAAAAAATAATAAAATACCTGTTAGGTTGAAAACCTGAAAGGGCAACCTAGGCAAAAATTAGGGTACAAAAAAAATAATAATAAAATATCCGCTAGGTTGAAAACCTGAAAGGGCAACCTAGGCAAAAATTAGGGTACAAAAAAAAATACCCGCTAGGTTGAAAATCTGAAAGAGCAACCTAGGCAAAAATTAGGGTACAAAAATAGAAAAGATACCTGATGATTTGAAAATGTGAAAAGGCAATCTAGGAGAAGAAGAAAAACAACAACAACAAAAACAAAGAATACAAGGTCAACAATATGGATCGAACTATGGCACGAGAAGTTAGTACAGTCTACCTTTGAATTACTAGTAACCAAGTCGGGTCTTCCACCCAATCTCTTGTCTTATCTTATGTATATTCTTTTTATGACGAATATTAAACCTCAATATATTGATATTTAACCCTCTATCCCAAATGCATCTTATGATTATTATGTACTGGAAAGTAAAACATATACCATACCTCGATATAATGAATTGCGATAAAGTCATAGTAGAGTTTCTTTTATTTTTAGGGTACAAGACATACGACAACATGAGATCTAGCACAAGATCAAAACAACAATTCTTCAACAACAACAAAAAAAAACAAAGAGAAGACAAAAGAGAAATCAAAGATATCAAGTTCAAGAAAAATGTATAAGTGCCCTTCTCATCTATGATATGAATGATCGTGTCCAATAAAAAAAATATAATAAAAACAAACATAGTCATTCAGTTATTCATTCATTCATTCATGACATTTCATAAATTCAAAGCCGAGAAAACGACTCGCATGTTAAAGCCGGGAAAACGACCCGCATGTTAAAGCCAGGAAAACGACTCGCACCCAAAGCCAAGAAAACGACCCGCATGTTAAAGCCGGGAAAACGACTCGCACCCAAAGCCGAGAAAACGACCCGCATGTTAAAGCCGGGAAAACGACTCGCACCCAAAGCCGAGAAAACGACCCGCAT
>JBBPBO010000003.1:47382197-47568507 GCA_037974295.1 Cicer cuneatum | reverse complement strand
TAAAAAAAAAAAAAAAAAAAAAAAAAGGTCCCTTCACTTTAATGTAATTGCACGGGTACAGTGCTGCTGGACCATTTTTATCCAACTCTGCCACATCCATTAAAAGGGTATGTATGACAACTTGAGAAATAGAAATAGCAATTGGAGAATATTGTAATAACTTTAATGTATGAGAATTTTTACATACTATATAGTACATTGGTAGCGTTTGTAGGGAACATAGCTTGTCATTTTAGTACTCATTTTCTTGTAGATTATAGACGTTTTTTTAACCTTTCATCAGCTTTAGACACATGGAGGATTGAAATTAAGAGTCAATATAGTGAGTGTATGGATGAAAGAGATTTGAACCGGATCATAATTGAGATATAAGATGCTCATATATATAAATATATATATATATATATATTATCAAATATATATAGTTATCAACATAAAGGTTAATATTAAACAATAGCTAGTTGATATAGTTAGTTATATTAACTAGTTGTTATTCATTTTGTTATATAAATCTTGTAATATTTGATATAATTGAACAATTCTTTCATTATTCAATATATTTTTATTTTATTTTATGATTTCTATCTAATATTGTAATATGGTATCAGAGAAATTATTATTCAACTACTTTCTTTTTCAAATTTTTCTTGAGAAAATTTTCATTAAAAATTAATTGATTTATTTTTTCTTTCCTATTTGATTATTGAACAATTTGTTCTTTTTCTTTTTCTTCCCTCTCAAACTTAAAGTTAGAATTTTATCATCATCCTGATATGATGATAAAAAAAATAAAAAAAAAAAACCTATAAGACAATATTGTTATGATGTTGTCTTCAATCAAAAAACATGTAAAGGAATAAGTCAAATAGAGATATCCATATTGTTAACTAAACAAAGGAAAAATATTATCTACCAAATCAACCTTTCTAATTTAGAAAGGTAAAATGTCTTATGTCAATGAATGAAGAACAATGGGTCTAGCACATGCAATTGAGTCATGCTAACTTGGAAGGATCTCAGATAAACAAACTAAACCTAGTTAAAGGATTACTCAATCTAAAATACAAATCAAATGTTCTTTATGAGACATGTCAAAAAGAAAAACAAATTATTTCTTTTTCTTCAAAAAATGTTGTTTCTACTTCAAGACCTCTTGAATTCTTACATATTGATTTATTTGGTCATATAAGAACAACCTCTATTAGTGGTAAAACAAAGTATAGACTTGTTACTATTGATGATTATTCAAGATAAAATGGGTTAAACTCCTAAGACACAATGATGAGTCACATGATGTATTTTCTACCTTCTGCAAACAAGTGCATATTGAAAAAGATTTTTGTATCACAATAATTCGTAGGGATCATGGTGGAGAATTTGAAAACAAACCTTTAGAAAAGAAAAATAGATCTCTTTAAGAAATGACTTGCACCAAGATTTTGCAAAACACTTTTAGGTAAAGATAGTCATTACTGCATGCTATATTCATAATAGAGTTTACATTAGATCTATTCTAAATAAACTCCTTATGAATTGTGAAAAGGAAAGAAAAAACAAACATTTCTTATTTTCATCAATTTGATTGTAATTGTTTTATGTTAAACACTAAGGAAAATTTAGGCAAGTTTGATTCAAAATTTCAAAAGTGTATCTTTTTTAGATACTCTGAACTCTACAAAGCATACATAGTATACAATAAAGAAAACTTGATTGTTGAAAAATCAACACATGTTAGATTTGACGACAAATAGTTTAACCCTAAAAAGTCAAAGTTAGTTACAAACTTTGTAGATATTCAGATATCAGAGAAAATAGAACCATCATCAAAAGTGGAACATATGTTAAACTAGATGAATTTGATAGAGCCGAAGATGAAACAAATAATGATTATGCCTCTAGTAGTCAAAGTCAACTAGAACCAAAACATGGAAGGAAATACAAATCATCTACTCTAATTATTGGAAATATGGGAGATCCTTTCAAGATAATCATCTTTCAAACATCAAACAATTGAAGATCAATCCATTGTGGGACTAAACTTTGTAATATAACCTAGTTCCATTGATGAATTATTATTAGACAATGGACGAATTATTGTAATGCAAGAAGAACTCAATCAATTCAAAAGAAATTATGTATGAAATCTTGTACCAAAGTCAAAGAGAAAACAACTTATTGAAATCAAGTGATTTTTTAGAGACAAACTAAATAAAAAAGAAATAGTAAGAAATAAAGTTAGACATGTAACTTAAAAGTTACACTCAATAAGAAGATATAAATTATATGCAAAGTTAGAAGCTATAGGAATTTTACTTTTATTTGTTGTTAATAACAATACAACTCTATCAAATGGACATAATGGATAAGTTATACAATGATATTCTATCATCTTTTACTTTAAACCTTATTAAGGTCAAATTGTGAAAATTATTTGCGATTAAGTTGAAGTATAGATGTGTCTTTTCCATAAAGGATTTATTAATCCAATTGAGTGAATTATTAGGAAGTAATGTTAATATCTATGCAGTAGAGGGTTGGAGCATCTCATCTACAATTTTATATCTTTATATATAAAAATTGATTAGTATATGAAGTAAGGATTATCCTCCTAAATCATGAGTTATTCTTTTAATTAATTATCATTATTAAAATGATAAAATTTGTAAATTAATTTCTTAATTATTAACATGTGTTTAGTATCTCATGTATCTAATTTTCGCTTTATACGACTCTTCATATCCTTTCATCAAAGAAATTGAGAATTTTGGTTTTCCATTAGCATAAAAGTTTTAGAATTTTGCAATATTAATGAAAACAATTATATTGAGTGAAAAAATGAAACAATTATATAACTTTTCTAATTATGTATTCTACACATTTTAAAAATTAAATTTCAATCCCGTCATAAAACTGATTATATATTACAAATTTTTAAAGAATGAGAAAAAAAATCTAAAACTGCTTTGCATGAGATGATTTTTTAGTAATTTTTCTATGAAAAAATTGATTTTTTTTAAACAATCAGTTTTACGAGTTTTGATTCGTTTGATCAAAAATTTGTTCAAAAATGATTTCTAAAAAATTTAAAAATTGCTTCAAATGAAAAGTTGTTTTTGAATAGTTTTTCTTGAAAATCATTTTTCATAACTAATTTTTTACTATTTTTGTAAAAAAATATTTTCTTTACAGTTAAACACAAAATTTATTCTATATTTTTATAAGAATTTTTAAAAATTAATATCTAAATTATCAAACATTAAATCATTCTTTTCATAATTCGTAACTATTGAATTCATATATTTCTATTTTCATTTTATATGAATAAATTTTTTAATAATATTTTTTATTTATGCTATACTTTTTTTAAATTATACTTTCTAAAGTAACAAAGAATGTTATTTTTTATATATAATTTACCCATGCATATATTTTTTATATATCAAATGAGAGCTTTAATAATTAAAAAGTTAGATGAGTGATTATTAGACATTGATCAAATATTTAATGTTCAAAATTAAAATAAAAAATTATATGACTTTTTTAAATAATTATGTACTGCTTAACTAACTTTTAATTATAATCATCCATATATAGTTGTGTAATCAAGATTTAGTCATTTTTCCCCTCTTATTTTTAAAAAATTGTCACTTGGAATATTCTCTCTATGTATATCAAACTCAATCTTCTGTGGTTCATAAAATAATAATTTTTGTAAAACTAGATAATTAATGAAGACATTAAGTTTAGGATAGTCTACTGTTTTTTCTTTTAATTCTAAAAATATTAAATAAAAGAACAAGACTTAATTTTATCGTGCGAAAATAATTTATTTGGAAATAATCATCCTTCTAAAATCATCTGCAAACATAACAATGAGTAAAAAAAAAAGCATAGAAGAACAAAATGATTAACTCAAAAATAAACATATTTTAATAAATTATCCTCACTTTGGTCTCAGCTAAGGTCAAGATTGCCTCGATCTGATGTTTGCGCAACAAAATTGTCTTTCAAGGCGACTGCAAAAACGGTGAACAGGTGTTGTGTGGAATAAAACTCATTTCTTAGACCTGGCTATGCAATTTGTTCTACTCTCTAAATTGTTACAATTTTTCTTCTTCATGTACCAATCGTATATGTTACTTGTTTGCTATCTTGCTCATTTATCGGTTGTAATAGGTTGAAGTACTCCTTCTACTTTCCTGTTAATGTATTTATTTAATTATAAAATATTGTTGTTTGGCACATTTTATTAGATTTTTTTTATCGATATCTGAGTTCTCTGATTCGTAGCTTATAAGAAAAAATTATCATAAATTCTTGTTGAAATTGTGTGATCTTTGATCTAAATTGTTAATTAAAAGTAGACAAGAAAAAATATTATAAAAAAATGGAAGGAACATAAAATAAAATAAAATAAGGATGATATAAAAAAAGTGCAAGAGAATAATTTTTATTATAAAAGAAATGTTAGAGGTCAACTTATTCATAAAGATAAATACTAACAACAGGAATCAAACCTTAACTTTGTATCATAATACTCTTTTTATGAAAAAAGATACAAGGTATCTTACATGTTCGTGTCAAAGTTAAAGTTGCATAGAGGTATTTTAATATTAAAATATTATTTAGATATGTCACATCTGATCTTGGACTCTATATTTGATAAAAAAAAATTCATTTTTAAAGAATTTTAAAGGTGGGTCTAACAGCATTAAAATATTATTTTTTTAAGTGTCTCTTTTTCATTAAAAAATATTTTTTTATATTTGTTGTTTTCAAATTTTAAAATAATATTAAATATTATGTTTTCAAAATTATCTGTGTTTACTTATTACAGAAAGAGAAATAGATGTATTGAAATAATTAATAGTTAAGGGAAATGTAGTAAAAATATTTTTTTCATGAAAAATAGAAAAATTTAATAGTGCCATTAGGTTGTATAAACAACCTTAAAAATGTAGTATTTTTATGTATTTGGAAATGTTAAATTGAAAGAGAAAATAAGAGATTTCGAATAGAAAGAGAAATGAAATTTTAAGTCAAACAATTTTAGAGATAAAACCTTATATATATTGAATAAATTTTTTTCTATATATAATAAATTTGAGTTGACCCACTTAAAAGCATAAATTGAATTTCTTAATATGTTACTACCATTAGAGAAAAGGGTGGATGGAAGGAGACAGTCATATGCGTCACAGTTGTTGGAATCGAGTTGGTTTTACAATTAGAGTTTTGATGTTAACAAAAGTATTTTATGAGAACAATATATTTGACTTCAAAGAGTATGAAAGAAGATATGGTCAAGATTTGTAGAAGATCTGAAGAGGATTTGATCAAAATTTATCTACAACAAATTTACAATCTCAATCTAAACAACAAAGGAACATAATTAATTTGAAGAATTTACAAACGCAATCTGAACAAAATACAATTCAGAATTAAACAATGACCAAATTGAATCCCAAATTTTAACTTTAAATAGATACTCAAGGATGAAAAAGAAAAACATCGAAAAGCAGAAAAGACTAGTCTTAGAGTTCAAAGAGAGAAATACTTGTTTCAAGTTAGAAATATTTTCTGAGTGTTCTTTTCATAGAGTGCGAGAGTTATTATTATTATCAGCTTTTCAGAAGCAACTATTCAAGTTCCAATCTCTTGTATCCAACCCGATAGTGGTTTAATTCCTTCTTCAATCTAGGGTTATCAAGTTGTTAGGAGAAGACTTGGCTTGTAGGGTCAAGGTGGTGTTGTTCCTCAAAAGTCTGGGGTTGTCAGGCCGTTTGGGAAGACTAACTTGAAGGGTCAGGTGCTTTGTAATTCAAGGTATTTGAATTAGTGGATTAAAGCCTTCTGAATTAGGGGACTGGATGTAGCCAAGTTAGTGGTAAACCAGGACAAATCTATGTGTCAAATTAATTATGTTTTCATTGCTTGCTACCTCTGAATCTGATTACTTCAACTCCAAGTAAGTCACCAAAAACCAAACTACTTTTTAATTTATTTATAAATTATCAAAAAGTTTTCAACTTTGACGAACACAATTCAACCTCTCCTTCTCGTATTTGCACCTTCAATAATCTCTCAAGTTTTATAAATTCTTTAACTTATATATAATCAATTGTTACATGATCCTATGATAAGTTAATTAATAAGAAAATTTTACGTAAAAATATAGTTAAATGTATATTTTATTAATCATTTTTATCTTTAAAAGTATCTTTCATTAATTAATTTAGTTCTTGAATATATATTTTATTAGTTAATTTAATTTATAAAATTAATTAAAATAATAATAATTTAATATTATATAATTTCAATATTTTTAATACTATAGTAAGTGCTACTCATACATTTAAAAAACCATATTAAATTTTTACTTTTAAAGTTTTGATCAATATCTTAAAATTCCTACCTCTACTCAAAAACTGGGATTTTTCGGGACAAGATTGTTCTTTTCTTATATTTGTGGAATTACAAAGTAAAATTAAAAGCTGCCCATACATAAGAACTTATCATGATTACCTAGATATCTAGATACATAAGACATTAAATTTTAGTTTTTATTACGTTGATCAAACAAGTAATTTTTTATAAAACTTTAAAAATATTCGATATTCGATATTTCTATATATAAATTCAATTGAATGTATGTTTTATTTTTTAAAATAAATAAAATTTTATATCTATATATATTTAATTTTTATTATATATAATCGTTAAAATAATATAAAAATGTTAAACGATTGAATTAATAAAATTTAATATTGAGCGAGAATTATTAACTGAATCTGTGAGGTAAGCAAATCTCCACCTATATTTATAGGTGGCTTTTAAGGTGGTTAATTTATGTATGGCATAGAAATGGAGATCTAGCCTGTAATATAATGACAAATATAAGATTCAATGGTTGTGAGTTAAGAAGGGAAACCTATAGCAAGAAAGAGAATAATAACTACACATGACACAAATGTCCTCATTAATAGAAAGGTGAATTTGAGAAACATTTAATAGACTCAAACTAAATTAGAATATTCATATTCACATGGACCAAATTAAAAGTGCTCTACAAAGTTAAAGACCATTTTGAATGTTAACATTCAACTTAATAATATACTAACAGAGTTTAATAACAGTCACAGATTTAAAAAACATTTTATATAATCGGAGACCAAATTAAAATATTTTTAGTCTTGGAGATTAAATTGAGAGCGTCCTAATTAGTCTAACGACTATTTTAATAGTTTACTCGATAATTAACTAGAGGAGGCCGAGTCTTAAAGTAATTAAACATGCATATTATGATTGTGTTGCTGGTATCTTTGTTTTAATTGAAGACAAAGCAAAACAAAGAGAATATGCCAATCAATATTTGCCACTGCCTTTCCCATAAAGTAGAAGTGATGGGTTTCAAATTTTCTTTGAACCTTCTATAAATAAATGGCATTTTACCTTCTTTCCATTTGTTGTTGTGGTAGTTTGACTATCCAGCTTGGAATACTATATTTCCACTTTTCCAACCATATATAAACACAAATTCATGACTATTGATTAATTTATCGACTAGTTAACAAATAGTGGGAGAGAAAGAAAAAATTGAGGAATAAGAAATGCAAGAAACATCTATGCGATATATATATATATATATATATATATATATATATATATATATATATTAATCATCCGATTTTTATTTATTTTTAATTTTTATTTATTTTTAATTTTTATTTATTTATTAATCATCCGATTCAATTGTACTTGAATTGAATAAAACAATTAAATCTTGATGGCATGATGACTCTAGAAGGTTTCATACGGTTTGATTTTCGATTATTTTTTAAAACATTGAAATAAACTTTTATAAAAAAAAATGAAAGAAACTAGTAACCAATTCTACCCAAAACAAGACCAAAATGGGAAAGGTATTAACTAATTGAAAAGATATGCTATAGGCCAACTATTTGAGTTTGTTTTATTACAAAGATATAATAACATGATTATGGAAATTTCTATGAGTATTAATTTCACTTAAAGTTTGAACTATATGTATGAATATGACCTTTGAAGCTAAGTTCGACAGTCAAAACGGTAATGATATTTTTTTGGTCAACAAAACGGTAATGCTTATATGTTCAAAAACGCTAACAAAAACAGTGACATTATGAAAGCTACACATTTAGAGTTGAATAGAATTATACCTAGTCAAGAATACGACATGGAATTAATTAGCTTTTAATTAAGTCTTGTCCCTGTCCTGTTTGATTTGAGCACCATATAACATGCTCCCTAGTAATTCATGATACGGAAGCATAATCTTACCATTTACAATATATTGCTGTTGCAATAAAATCAAAATTCAAGTTTGAATGGTATTGTTAATAATCAAGGAACAAATATCATTATCACTGTTCAACAAAATATATGTTAAATAAATAAAAAATATTTTTACATAATCATTCTTAAGACTATATTTTAAGGAATTAAGTTTCTGTCAAAACAAAAAAATAAAAGTAAAAAATAATTAAATTACTTTGTCAAATTATTTGGGTTAATTTCTATATAACAAAAACATAACACCTATTTGTAACAAAAATACGGTAAAGTAAATTCAAGATATCAATCACCGTAACAATGGAAAAAGAAAGACCAGAGCAACAAATTAAAATTTTATCACCCTAATACTATTAGAGATAGATAAATATAAATTTATTGATATGTATGTGTTCATTAATCATAAGATTTCACTACCTTGAACTGAAGTATTATATCCTTATTTAAGTTTTTTATTATAAAATAAATTTAAAATTTCATAAAAAATTCAAATATCTTTTGTTACTTTTTAAAGTGTATTAACAATTATATTAAAAATATTGAATAGATAAACTATTTATTTCAAGTCAATTAATATATTACAATAAAAATAAATTTAAATAATACAGTTTATTTATTTAATTATCTAAGATTATACTTTTTCTATTATTTTTTCTATTATAGTTTAATTATTTAATTTTGATAATATAATATCCAAAGTGTTTGGATCTTATACAGTAGCTGCTGCACTGTAGCAGTCATAACAAGAACCACTAAATTTTTATGATAAAATTATATTTTTAGATCTAATATATAATTCTTATAATTGTCGTACATGTATCGTAAGGGATTCAAAATTTGGCATGTATATGGCAAATTCTCCACTAGGAGAAAGTAAAGCACGAGGAGTATGAGAAATTCTTTTGTGATTGTTTTGTTTTTTTCTCAAATGTGTTGTAACTTTTAAGTAATACATTTGAATTTTGGACCGAATTATGTGGTACATGCATAATGGATTCTGTACTATTATTTTTCTTCTTATTTTATAATACTGCAATTTTTTGACAAAGAATAATGGTCTATTTTTCTTAATAACAAGTAATACGAAAGCATACTTACATTGATATGTTCAAGTAATTAACCATATGTTCATATTGCCAACCATACATGCGTATCCACTAGTCCAATATTCAGTATAAAAAAGTAACAACGGTCAAATGTGTCTTAGAGGCCTAGATAAACTTTCAAGAGTAAGACATTTTTTTTTCCAACAGAATAAGAAATTAAATAATAAGAAAACTATGTTAATATACTAGACCGGCTCAACGAGTTTTTGAGGCCTAAAGTGAATAGTTATAAACAGCCTTTTTAAAAAGATCATTTATTTCTGTTAAAAAAATATTATATATTTTATTTTTTACAAAATTAATATTTGATTTAAATACAATTTTTAAGATTGATATAATTATTATTTTTGTATATATAAATAATAGTTCTTCCTTATATGTATATTTTTCATTGTTTTTTGTCTTATTTATCTTTAATCATTCATTAATTAAATGATTATTTGATATAGTTTGTCGATTTTAGTTTTTGAATTTAATGAAATGTTTATGTTTTTATCTTTTTGATTAAGTGGAGATTTTTCGTAGTTTTGCGTTGTTTCGTTGTTTTAGAGTAGTGCTGAATTTTTCATGAGAAATCTCGTGATCTATATAGAATAATTTAATCATTTCTAGAGTTGTACATATTTAATTGGAGTCAAATCAAGTGTAAATCAAAGTTGAAATCCATAACTACAACTTTCAATAAAGTGTGAAATTTAATCAATTTTTTAAGGGACTAAAATGGCTAAAACATGTAGTATTTAACTGTAAGTAATATATATGGTCATGTGATTAGAAAGGGAGGTCAATTAGTACGCCGCCTTAAAATACATCTCACAATTCAAAAATATTTAAATTGTTTATAGGCCTAAATTTGAGGCCAAAATAATCTAAAAATGTAGAGGTTTAAAGCCCTAAATTTAGTGGCTTTAGAGTTAGATTGGCCTTGTTAATAGAATGTATTAGAATGATAGGATTAAACAAATTGATTTGAATTTTAAATTAACTATTATAAAAAGTAAAGTTGTTCTATCTAAAGTGGGCCAAGGCCCAATTTGAACTGACCCATATGCAAAGATCATTCTCCAAACGTTCTCCATAAGCTACTTAATCACAGTAACATGCTTGACCTCGACGACAATATAAAAATACATCGATTATTCCTCGACCTATTCAGAGGTAACATTAACTTAAGCATTGAAATGTTTGCATGTACATCACCTCTACCGGTGAACTATCATCATCGTTTCAATCGACTTTAAATTCCAAATGTTGTGATCTTTTTTCACAAATGTTGCATATTGTCGTGTAAACATGGATTAAGATTATTTGACACAAATATGTAAAACATAATGTTTAGGCACTTTTAATAGTTATAATCACATAGAATATGTCTATAAATTTTGACATTGATTTGAAATCATTTAATCAAAGTTCATTAGACATTCATTTGAAGTATATCAATGATAGGTTAAATATAGGGCACTCCCGCCTCGTGTTTTCGACAGAGTGTTGTGCTATACTTCGAGAATTACACGGTTCGGAGGAACTCTAACTCATTGGAGTGAAAACTCCTTCTGTGTTCAAATTCAAATTGATCCAAATAAAAATTGCAAATCGTTTCTAAAAAATTGATAACTGCACAAATCTAAATATTATTAGATGTACTTAGATCTCCTTTTGTGAATAGCACTTGGATCGTATTTCAAATTTCTTTATCTAAACCAAACCAAACAACAAATATGATATTTAATACTTATTTACTTTTTTTAATTGTATGAGATATTATATTAATATATTATTTGTTGGTTTTTAATAATATTTACTGGTTAATTAAATCTATTTTTTTACTATTTGATACGTAGATTATTGATATTCCGTAATACTATTTTTTTAGTATATTATATCTTATTTTTTACATTAAATCTATTAATTTACCTATTATATCAATGAAATACCAAAATAATTAATTTTTTAAGTATATCATATGTTATCATTTAATAAAAATACATTAGACATTGTTTTTAAAGAATATTAATGATATATCAAATAACTAAATCTTAATATAAAATTTTATAAGCATGATTTAGGGATGTTCAAATTCAAATAGATCCAATTCAAAACAACAAATTGATCAAAACAAATAACAAAACACAGAAAGCTCAATATTATTTGATGTATTTGGATTTTTTTGTGAAAAATGTTCGGATATCTTTTTTAAAACCAAGTCAAGTTGGATATATGAATTTTGATGTTTATTTATTTTTTATTAGTATGAGATATTGTATTAATCTATTATTTGTTGGTTTTTTTAATAATACTTACTGGTTTAATTAAATATATTTTTTATTTGATACATTTTAAGCATAAACAATCATTGTTATTCTATAATTTTATTTTTTTAATATATTATATGTTATACATGTTTCACATCAAATCTATTAATTTACCTATTATATTAATGGTATACAAAGATATAAGGTTGCCTTCCTAATTGAAGTGAGAGACTTAAGGAATTGAGTAATAAAGGAGATTACGAGTTTGATCTTCACTCTCAGCGTAATACTAACTATTATTAACAATATTAATATTGTTAAAATTGATTGTTCAAAAAATCAATAAAATATCAAAATAATTAATTTTTTAGTATAGTATAAGTTATCATTTAATAAAAGTTCATTAGAGGTTAATTTTTAACTATATCAATGATATGTCAAATAATTGAAGATTAATATAAATTTTTATAGGTATGATATTGGGGTGTTCAAATTCAAACCGAACAAATTTTAATATTATTAGATGTATTTGGATCTCCTTTTGTATAAACCGCTCACAACGAATTTTAGAATTATTTTTCGAAACTGAATCAAACTGCAGATTTGAATTTTGATGTTTATTTATTTATAATTAGTACGAGATATTGTATTAATCTATTATTTATTATTTGTTGCTTTTTAATTTTTTTAATAATTCTTATTAGTTTAATTACATCTATTTTTTACTAATTGATACATTGTAAAAGTAATTAATCTAAATTGTATTAACAAAAAATCTATGAAATCTAAATTGTATTTAATTGGATCAAATTTATTTTAAGAAGTCATTCCAATTATAGTGATTTAATATGTGGATAAATGATTTTTTTTTACCTTAAAACCAATTTATACCGCACTACAAACACCCAAAAAAAATCTATATAATAATTTTCAATTTATTTGTGAATTTTGCAATACGGATATATCTTAAAAAATTACCATAGATATCATAATATTAAGCTTGACACTACAGTATTAATGGATATTAATACCATATATATGTTTTGTTATACTAACATTATCTCCTTTACTAAGGTTTCAACCTTAGCTCAAACAATATATGGACATGATTGCCTTCAAGAAATACTAAGATAAAAAAAAAAGAAAAGAAAAAAAAAACCAATGTAAAATTAATCCTACAGATTCATATTCGTGCTTATCAATCAAGTGACTCAACTCCAACCCGAACTTGCTTCTAAATGGGCCAACTAAATTGGAATGCGAGTCAAAAATAAACAAGGAGGATTCTTTGCACACCCCATTCATTATTAGAACAAAATTTCCTATCTAATTTTTTTCTTTTCGAAAATATCTTTGATTAGAAGTATTTTTTTTTTATTGATAAAATGATATAATTACCACAAAAAACATATAAACAACTGCAAGGTTCTGAATTCGAACACCAAACATAATGTTCAACTTAATAATATTAGTATTTATTATCCTATTTTAATAAATATTACAAATTTGTAGTAAAAACAAAAAAAAATTACAAACTTTGTACCAAATAAATATTAAAAACTGTCATTTCAAAAATTGTGATGTCATATACGTTTGGTTCATTCCAGAAATCTTACATTAATTTAGTGGAAATGTTATCTCCTATTAGGGGTGCACAAAACTGCTACTGGGTCTCAATTTTGCAGCACTAGCCCTGTTTTGACTTCAAGCTCTATTTTGATAGCTTAATGAAAGTGGTAGATAATTCCTCTTAGCTTTCTAATGATATAAAATTCATAATTTTTAGATGCCTATAGTCAGAGATATGATCAAAATATAGAAGCAATGTCAAAGATACCAACAATACTCCAAAATTCAATTAGGTCCAAAATAAACACAAAGTTACAAAATGTATCTATTGTTAACATTATAATGAATCAATAGAGAAGAACAGAGAAGAGAAAGAACAAAAAAAAAAAAAAAAAAAAAAAAGCTAGGGTTTCAATCAAATAACAAGTCTAACATGATACAATGCAATAGTAAGGGATACAATGCAATAGTAAGGGATAAGTACTAAAGCCTCAAAAGACTAAAATACTCTTACTATAATATAAAAGTCCAATAATATATTATTTAAAATCTGTGACCTATCAATTAAGCAAAAACTATGATAAAAAAATTAAATATGAAAGTTAGTTATTGTGTAAAACTTTTGCTTATCATATTACCAGAATTAAAATGAGTTCCTATAAAATTTTAAAGTTTTGTTTTTAGTCCCTAACAAAAAAAATATTTTATCTTTAGTATTATTTTTTTTTTAAGTTTTGTGTTTAGTTCTTATTTTTAAGTCAACTCGTATATCATTTAAATTTTTGAATAACTTTTTTCATACATATTTAAAACATTACAAGAGTTTTCCACACAAAAATGTAGAATTTTTAACAAATAGATGAATTAAAAAATAAATTTGAAGTGCCAAAAGCTTAAAAAAATCTTATTTAATTGATCAATTATTAAAAAATTCTAAATTTGTGCATGAAATATTGTTATAATATTTTAAACATGCAGGAAAAAAATCATTCAAAAATTTGAATGACAAACATTAATTGACTTGAAAAGAGGACCAAAAACAAAATTGAAACTTTTTTTGGACTAAAGATGAAAAAAAAATGAATAGAGACCGAAAGCAAAACATTTAAATTTTATAGTGACTAAACACTTATTTAACCCTTTAAATTATTGGGAGTTAAAAGTAAATAAAAATTAAAGATATCTTGGGCTCAATTGTATTTTTTAGAGACTAAACTATAAGAGCAAATGATCAATTTTCAAATATTCAAATTTGATAACTCAAGTCACTACGCCAAACATGAGTATATATAACACTCCTTTTACAGCGCTTTTTTCAAAAAGCATTGCTGTTACATGTATTAAAAAATACAAAACATTCAGATAGCTCCTTAGACGTCATTTTTTAGAAAAACATTATCATAAGCATATACATTAGAAATCGCTTTTTTGCGAAGCGCTTTCTTAGGTCTTATAAAAAATATAAAAAAAATTTGGTGAACTTTAGAAAGCGCTTTTCTGTGAAGCGGTGTCTTATGTATTATAAAATAAAATTAGTGAACCTTAGAAAACGCTTTTTTGAGAAGCGCCTTCTTAGGTCTTATAAGAAAAGTTGATTAACCTTTGAAAGCACTTTTCTTTAAAGCGTTGTCTTAAGTCTTATAAATAAAAAAGAAATTTTTTGGTGAATCTTATACAACGTTTTTCTGAGAAGTGTTGTCTTATGTCTTATAAAAAAGAAAATTATATGAACCTTAGAAAACGCTTTCTATGTAGGGCTGTCTATAATAAACAAAATTATAAAAAATTTACAAAAATTAAAAAGTGATATAACGAAATTGTGCCCAGCAGAAACCACTTTTTCCCTCTTCTTCTTGGTTAAACCCTTAACCTTCCTCGATCATCTCTTCTTTGCATGTTTCCTCCAGAAACCCTAAAAAGAGAAACTTGATCATATCGTGAAACCAAAAACAAGAGAAACCAGAAACGCGAGAAATCCCATAAACTCGAATTCAAGAAATGCATAAACCAACCCTTATAGCTTCTTCTTGTTCTTTCTGAAACGCAAATCCAGAAACCAAAAAATTGATAAATCCATAAACGCAACACAATCGCAATAAGCCAAGAAACACAAACGCAAAAATCCATAAACAAGAAACTCATAAACAAGAAACCTTGTTCGAGCCTCTACTTTTGTCACTAAATTGCACCTACTTACAATTCTAAGTCTCTATAACCTTTTACAAGAAAAATGTTTCTTCATTTACATTGATTAATTTTAACTGTCGATTTATTGTTTGTTTTCAGGTTTTGCCAAATTTGAAGTAAGATCACAACTCTGCTTTCATCATTGTTCAGACACTAAACCTCTTCTCATAAGTTTGTAAGTCTCTAACATTTTTCTTAGAGAAAATATTTGGTAGTTTGTAATTGAATTTTGTTGAACCTTATTTTGTTGCTATTTTTCGATTGCTGCATGTTTTTGTTTTTGAATTGTTGTTTTTCGGTTGTTGTATGTTGAAAGGAAAAATCTAATTGTAAAATTCAATATGCAACAATTTTTCATATTAAGACTACATAATTCATATTATTATAACAGACAATACTTTACATAAACACTCGTTATTTATTGTCTCTCAAAGTTTGTCTAAACTAAATATTTGTTGTAACACTTTTGTAGATAAAAACTTTTTAACTTTTTGTTAAAGTAATTTTAAAGAAATAATGGATAAAAAATGGATGTCTGCCAATCGATTGTCCAAAGAATATGAAAATAGAGTAGAAGAGTTTGTTAAGTTTGTCGTGAAACATGCCAAAGACCCTAGTCGAATCAATTGTCCATGCTTAGATTGCCGTTATGGAAATCGGATTAATGAAGTTGAGTTGGATTGGCATTTAGGGAGGAATGGAATTAATCAAAGCTATACATGATGGACAATACACGAGGAAATATGTAATGAGAACATTGATTTGTGGAATGATGTAAAATATGTGTCGAACGATTTTAACACATACAAATGATTGTGATCGAGTTGAAGAGATTGCATATGTGGTTGAAGAAGATCTTTAGGATTGTCCTGAAATGGTTGAGAGGTTGTTAAGTGATGTAGAGAAACCGTTATACGATGGGTGCAATAAATTCACAAGATTATCTGCAGTATTAAAGTTATACAACTTAAAAGCGAACAATGAATGGTCTTTTAAAAGATTCACAAACTTATTAACCCTTCTGAAAGGTGTGTTGCTCGAGTATAATGTTCTTCATAATTGAACATACGAGGCCAAACAATTGATGTGCTCTATTAGCACAAGTTATGATAGGATTCATGCATGTCTTAATGATTGCATTTTGTATCGAAATGAATATGCATCATTAAAGGACTATCCTAAATGTAACATCTCACGATATAAGAAACAATTGATTCCTCCAAAATTTATATGTTATTTGCCTATAATATCTAGGTTTAGGTGCATGTATCGTAGTAAATGCGATGCATCTGAATTATTTTTACTGGCCAAATCAACACAACAAAATTGAGAATAAATATTGAGAGGTTTCAATTTGAATTAGGGGGTAGACAAGTGGCAGGGTTCGGATGGGTTCAACCTAAAACACCTTATTCAATCACGTCTTTGGATGTTGAATGTTGGCCCAATCTCGACTAATATAGTGGTAGGTTTAAACGGTTTAGGATAAATAATTTAGGCAGTTTCAATAATGAGAGATACTTGTAAGACCCTTAATTTTTAATTAAAATTATGGAATTAATTTCAAGTGTATTTTGGGGATATTTGTAAAATATTTAATATATGTATGTTTTGAGTAAATATATATATATATATATAAATATTTATTTTGGAAGATATATTAAGATTATTGGATTAAGAATAAATTAATTTAATTACGAGTAATTAAATTAACGGACAGTTAATTAAGGGATTAGCGGCTAATTGCGACGAGATTGGTTAAGTGCTGAGGATCGGACAAGTGTCGGGTGAGGTGGCACCCACACAAGCCTATAAATAGGAGTGAGAAGGATGGTGAAATCAGAACACCATTCCTCCTTCTTCACTGCCCATACTGCATGTAACAGTATCCTTCCTTCCCATTCTGTTATGCTTCCAGTTCACGATTTCAAAAGAAAAGAGAGGGAGTTCATCAAAAGTGCCATTAATTGGAAACCTAGGCACCAAACCAGAAAATCCCCAGTACAAAAGTTGTTCCCCACATCATTACGGAGCTAGAGAACCGAGTTTCGTAGCAGCAAACGCAAGCGGCAGTTTCACCGATTTTTGACGCGTAAACGGGAACGAAAGCAGAAACGTGAGCAGAAGCAGAAAACGCAACAAGGGTAAGGGCACCTTCCACTTTCTAGTTGCATTCTAGGACTGTAAATGTATGTTTGAGGTGTGGTTATATTTGAGTTTCTGTTTTGAAAAAGAAACTGTTTTACATGACATTTTTAAAATGAAAGAAAATGCATTCTGTTGAGGTTTTAAATAATCTGTGATGTTGCTGTTTTGCTGATACAACATGTCTGTTTTGGTTGTGTGGAAAAGCTGAAAAATGTCTTGCATGTTATTTTGAAGTTGATCAAAATGCTTGTTGAGAAAACTGTGTGCATGTTGTTTTAAAATCTGAAAATTTCATTATGTGATGTTTGATGATCTGTGAAATACAACATTGTTGTTCTGTTTGTGTGAGAAAGTTGGAATATGCTTTGCATGTTGTGTTGGTTGTGTAAGCATACTGGAGAATACCATGCATGTTGTTTTGGAGGTGCATGTTCTGGTTCTGGATGATTCTGATGTTGATCATTCTGTTTCTGTTTCTGGATGATTCTAATGTTGATCATTCTGTTTCTGTTTCTGGATGATTCTGGTGTTGATCATTCTATTTCTGCTTCTGATGATTCTAGGGGTGACTATTCTATTTTTGTTTCTGGATGTTTTGGTGTTGATGATTCTGCTTCTGTTTCTGTTTTGAGTGATTCTGGTGATGTTGATGTTTTCAAAAGAAAAGAGATTTTAAAGGATGAAAGTGTTTTCTGGAAAAGTGTTGAATCTGTTTTGATGTTTGGTTGTTTTTTTAAAAGAAACAGTTTGAAATGAGTTGAAGTCTCAGGAAAAATTTCACTTGTTTTCGAAGGTGTATTCGAATACAACATGTGTGTATTTGAATACAACCATGTCAAGCTTCTGTTTTACTCAAAGTTTTCAAACTTGTATTCGAATACGGGCCTCTGTATTTGAATACAGAGGAAGGATTTTTGCTTCTGACTTAGCATCTGTATTCGACTACGACCATGTCGTATTCGAATACATAAGTGAAATTTTAACATTGTATTCGCATCTGTATTCAACTACATGCATGCTGTATTTGAATACAGAATGCAGATTTTCACTAGTTTCAGCTTCTGTATTCGAATACAAAGGATCTGTATTCGAATACAGATTCGGGTTTTTCCAGAAACTCAAGTTTTAGCTTCTGTATTCGAATACAAGGAAGCTGTATTGGAATACAGATTATGTTTTCCATAAAATCAAGTTTTAAACACTGTCATGTGAATTTAAAGTGTTGGGAAACATTGAGAAGGGTTAAAATGATTTAAAATGAAGTCTTTGAAAAAGTTTTGAAGAGGAGAGGATGATGTTTTGGAATCCTTTAATGACCTGGGAGGAAATGCTGAACTTTCAATGTTTTGTGTTATGTATTCGACTACAGGCATGCTGTATTCGAATACAGAATGTTAAAATTGCAGTTTCACGCTTCTGTATTCGAATACAAGGAATCTGTATTCGAATACAGATTCGAGTTTTCAGAAATTCCGAGTTTTTCAACAGTGTTTTATAAACCCTAAGTGTTGGGGAATATTAAGAAGGTTTGTGGTGAATTAAAATGGAATTCTTGGTGATAGTTTGAAGTGGTGGTGATGAAGTTTTTGAGTCTTCACTGATTTAGTGAAAAATGTTGATTTGTGCACTAAGACTGCCTCTGTATTCGAATACCAGAGGGCTGTATTCGAATACAGAGTGTTAATTCTACACTGTTTTGGCTTCTGTATTCGAATACAGAGAAGCTGTATTCGAATACAGATTCGTATTTTCCAGAAATCTCAGTTTTAAACACTGTGTTATGGATTTTGAGAGTTGGGGAAAGACTTATGATAATTCAGAATGGAATTTTGAGTTAATACAAAGTGATTGCTTGAATGTTTAATCATGATTATGATGATGATAATATTGATTGTGTTGAGATGTTTTGAAAGATGATGGAAAGGTTGAATTTTCCTGGTAATGCATACTGTTTCAGTGAAGAGAAAACACTGCATATTCATACATTGCATAGTCAAGTGGTACCCGCAATGGGCCACAGAGTAATGCGCAACCACGTGCTGATCTGTTGAGCGATTGCACGAGTGCTGGTCTGTTGAGCGACTGCACTAGGTACTGATCTGTTGAGCGATTGTACCTTGGTATATAGGTGTTGGTCTGTTGAGCGACTGCACTGGTACTGGACTGTTGAGCGTCTGTACCCTGAAATGTGCAACCAAGTGCTGATCTGTTGAGCGATTGCACGAGTGCTGGTCTGTTGAGCGACTGCACTAGGTACTGATCTGTTGAGCGATTGTACCTTGGTATATGTCAAAACGTGCTGGTCTGTTGAGCGACTGCACGAGTGCTGGTCTGTTGAGCGACTGCACTGGTGCTGATCTGTTGAGCGATTGCACCCTGGTCTTGAGGGTCGTTAAAGTCATACATATTTAAATTATGTTGGTCTGTTGAGTGACTGCACCTTGGTGATTCCAAGAAATTGTATACATGAGCATATACATATTGCATCGGGGTGATTGATCGGTGGGTCACGATTTGGTTATACGATGATGGTTGGAAATTGATGTGTGTGAGTACTTTATGAAATCTGATTTTCTAATAAATGATTGTGATTGCTGAAGTGTTGGCTGTACTTACCACATATTTTCCATTTTAATTGATTGTTGTTTTGAAAAGGCATACATGTCACGAAATTTCAAAATGAGCATCTTTATTTTCATCATTGTTATACGATATGTCATGGATGTATGTGTTGCTGTGAGATATATGCTATGTGCTTATTTGTTAATTTCAGTCGGTGACCCTTGCTATTATATTGTGGAAATTAGGCTTTGCCCTCAAATGCCCCCCAAACCCATGCCACCCGTGGGACCCGAGACGATAGAAACGTTGCTCGACTTCATTGATCGTTCCGTGCCTACTGCTTGGGTATACGACCCCATCTCAAGCAGGGCTACGTATACGGGGAGATTGAAGAGGACCTGTAGGACCAATGGAGTGGTGCACTACGTGGAGCACAACTATGCGAGGATTGACTTTTCCCGTGCCTTCCCGTTTGATATTGGAGGCGCACGGAATTTTTTATGATGCTGAGGAGCCAGCTAGTGGGGTTGAGACGGAGGCCACCGTAGGAGTGGTGACTCCTAACCCGGTGATTGGAGGAGATGTACATGATTCTGAGATGGAAGAGAAGAACGAAGAGCCGAAGCCAGTAGCAGCTGATATTCCGGGTCCGTCTAGGATATCCGATGATTGTTATGAGATTCCGGCACCGCCGAAGCGACCGAGACTATGCATTGATCTAACTTCGGAGGAGACTGATCCCTCTCTGTATGATGATGAGGAGGAGGAGGTCACATCGAGGCGAGCGACGGAGTCGGATGAGACTTGTTTGGGATGCGGAGGAAATCCGTGCTACTGTAGCTTTAGTGCATGATCAGTTAGACTTGATGTATAGGATTTGAGCTGGGATTGTAATTTTTTTTATTTTGGAAATATTTGTACTACTTTTCCGCTAAACCATGCACTATGATATTTTCTGTTGGTATGATATGACACTGATATTTTGGAATGTATTAATGTTTAATATTAATTTCCAAAGATAAGTACTTAGTGATATTTCTGATGAAATTATTTAATTACGTTCATCAATTAATCCACGACGTACTATTTTTATGAAACGAATTAAAGGAAATTTAATTTCAATCCTTTTGAAGGAATTAAATTGGAAAATTATTTTTAATTAATTATTTAAAAAAAAAAATACACTCGCGCTGTGTTTTAAACTCGGGGTGTTACAATACTCATCCTCCTACTGTTCTCAATACCCTATTGCTAATTTATCGGATTCCTAAATTTGGTAAGGAATCACGCATGCGATAAGCATCTTAATAAAGGGAAGAACGTCGTTTCCCCATTTACTCTATTTTTCAAATAAAAAACTCTCTAACCCTTTATTTCTCTAAAATCCAACTCAATCTCATTTTCTTCCCTCATATCCACACTAAAACATCACTTATATACATATTGATTCTTATATTCGTTGCAAATTTATGTTATTAACTTTATATATTTGTCCATGAAATTCTTAGTTTTAGTTCTAGGATTATTGTAAAGTTGAACCAAAGTTTGTAGAAAAATTCATTAAGGAATTACGGAAACTTGGTGGTTGATAAATTTTGACGGAAACAAATTTCAAGTTACATCTAATATGTCTAGGTGCAAAAAATAAAAATAAAAACAACAACCATATATAATAATAATAATAATAATAATAATAATAATAACAATCACATAATTCATTTATCGGAAGTTACGACCTCATATGCGTATAAAGTAAAATTTTAGATATAAAATTTATAAAATAGATATAGTATTGAAACTAGTCTAAATTCAATTATTCATATAACATGGTTCATCATATTTGAGCGAGATTAAAATACCATAGATGAAAAATCATAAATTTCACAACAAATTTCTCATACCACGTGTAAAATTTAAGTGTCATAATAAACTTTTAGAGCAAACATTCAACAATATAATATGATAAGTATAATATGATCCTGTTGGGCCAATTTTATGCGCATGATAGGATGTAAAGCTAGATAAGGATACGACAGTGACACGGTAAATATTATCATATCTTGTATTTGATAAACACATGATAACCAACATGTTAACAATATTTTATTTATCATGTATTTGGTACACATCTCATCATGACATGATATAATATATATTATATTTAAATAAAAAAATTTACTATTGCGAACAATTACATATTAGTTTTTTTTAAATTAACTTAGATTCTATATATAATAAATTAACAAAAAATTTAAATAAGTAATGAAATAATTTTATATTTAAAACTATCAATTGACAATACTAAATAAACAATTAATTTTTTTTTAAAAAATGTAACCAAATAATTTCATTTTATTTGTTAAATTTAAATAAAGATATGGTATATATTATATGTAAATAGCAAAAATACCCTTGTAAATAAATTATATTCATTTCAAAATTTCAATTAATTTTCATATTTTTATAATTTTGAATACTAATTTATTAAATTTTATAAAAAGACAAAACTACCCTTATGATAAAATCATAAACATTTTTTAAATTAATTATTAATATTTCATTTTTAAGTTCAATATCAAATTTTATTAATTATTTTTATATTTATATTTGATTATATTTACATTTTAATATTTTGGATTATATTAAGATGTTGTTTTTATACTTATATTTTATTATATTTCAATGTTATATTTTAAATTATATTTTTATAACGGTAATTAAGTAAACTATTGTTCTTATTCTATCTTGCTCGTTTTTAACTCAGCTCATATTTAGGATAAAAATTTGAAATCATGTCGGTTTATCAAACATTGGATTCAGAAAGAATATGATAATTTATTCTTATCTTATCTCTTATTCAGTCAATCAAATGAGTCCAATTTATGATTTTCTCATACCTGAATTTGATGAAGAAGTCATAGTACTTCGCAGTAAATTGATAAAATAAAATAATTTTTTTCCTTTTACTATCTTTTTAAGACACCCAATACAAATTATTTTGTGTACCTAAACAAAAACTGTCTAAATAGAGAAGTGACCAATTTATAAATTATGTCATTTAAATTGATGATCAATTTACACTTACAATTTAAATGAACAAATCGGTGGTTTACTCCAAAGGTAGACACAACCAAAGTAGTTTTCCGGTCAAAATTAAAGCGGATTTCAATCAATATGAGTAGATGTTGTTACCGTTGCCATGCTATGAAATACCACTAACACGTAATTTTCGTATTGAGCAACATTTCACGTCAATGTCAAAAAATTCGTTTGTACACCACAAAAAAATCTTCTTGTTTTTTTTTTTCTGTATTTCATGAGCTTTTGTTTTGAATATTTTAAAGTGTAAACAATTTTTCACCTTTTCACATACAAAAAGACCAAAACTTTTGATTTGCAAGAGGAGAGAATCAAATAAAATAACATAATTAAAATCAAGGATAACATATCTCATCTAAAATTCGACCATATTTCAATTTGAGTATTGTGAATGAATAAAACATAGTTAATTGAGAAAGGTAAAAAAAAGAATACACTATTATAAATGACTAATCAAATTTTTGAAGAATAAAATTCAATTACAATTCTACAAACCCATATATTTTAAATGAAAGTAGAACGTTATTAACACATATTTCAATACACTTTTTTATGTCTAATCAATCAAATAAGTTTTTTATGTTATTTTTATTTTTATCAATTTACTTTATTTTATATATCTAATTCAGTAGTTTAAAAATTCACATCATACTTAATATTATTTAGAATAGTTAAGAAATATATAACTGAGGAATAAAATTATTTCTTCAATATAATCATTTGAAGTAAAAAAAAAAATCAAAAATTGAGAACAATTAACCATTTCTTTTTTTCCATCAAGAGCACCATAAAACCCAAATTATACAATTAATCAATGTATAATGTGTGGACAAATATAATAACATAACAAAATATGGAGGAAAATAAGAGAGGGGTGTGAGATTGAGATAGGAAGATTGAGGGGAAGGGAGTGTGGATAAAACGTGTCTTCACCAACCAATCAAAACTCAAAGAAATCACACCCTCTCAAATACTTCCAAATAAACTTTCCATCCGCCACATCCTTTGCCACGTCATCATTTTTCCATACACAAAAAAATCCCAAAAACAAAAACAGACACAACAAACATAGTTTCATCTCCAACTAACGATACACACACCTTATTATTCTCTAACACTAACAATGGCTGTTTCAACTAGTTTCTTTGGTGCAAAGCTGGAGGCTTTGTTCTTCAATTGTTGTTCTTCAACATCCTCTTATGTTACTACCACTCATTTATCATTTTTTGGTAGAAACAGAAAGAGCTTTGTTCAAAGTCAAAGAGGTTCAATTCGTTGTGAATCTTCTTCTTCTTCTGATGTTTTGGTTGATTCTAGTAATAAAAATTCTACCACTGTCTCTGCTTTACAACAGCTTAAAACTTCTGCAGCTGATAGTAAGTCCTCTTTGAACATTTTTTAGTTAATAATGATTCCATCATATTAGATACATGTTAAAAATTGAATGTGTTTCAACATGAAGACAAAAAAATATACATTTTGATTCCAACATAACAGAACTAGTGTTTGTGCGTCAAAAAGGCCTAAGCTCGTAATTATTGTTGAGATGCTTTGATTTTCCTTTTGAATTGACAAAATCACAGTCAAAGTCAATCACTACACTATGTAGCTTTTGCAAAATCATATCCTATTGTGAAATCAAACATGCACTTAGAGGTATGTCACATAAGTGGAGGGCTCAAGCTGAAAGAGGGGTGTTCGGTTCTATGGTCGCGAAAATTGATTTTAATTAAAAATGATTTTTGTTTGAAAATGAATATGTTCAGATTTAGGATCAAATGTTACAAATCATAGTTTCAAGTTGGAATTAATTCAAGAGACAAAATCAACTTAAATCGATTGTAGCACGTGCTTCAAGTTACAATCCGTTCCAGAATCATAAACAATTCTACTCAAGAATACTCAAACATGTTAAAATCAACTTTATGTTATTTAATGACTTTTTCATCTAAAAAAGTTGAAACCATACATACGCTTAGATTATCTATATTTGATCTATAAAGAAATAAAAAACTCTTCAACTTTCCAATAGACATAGGTGCCAAACCACATAAAATCTATGTGCATTCTTAATAAACTATTAAGAGTATATAAACTTAAGTTACTTAATCTTAAGTTAGTTTCATACACTTTCATTGTCTAACTATGTGAACCTTGCAACTTTTAATTTAAATAATTTATTTATGAAATGAACTTTGAACAGGATACACAAAGGAAAGGAGCAGCATTGTGGTTATTGGGCTAAGTGTGCATACCACGCCTGTCGAAATGCGCGAAAAACTCGCTATACAAGAAGCAGAATGGCCTAGAGCCATTGGTGAGCTTTGCAATCTGAATCATATTGAAGAAGCAGCTGTTCTTAGCACCTGCAACAGAATGGAGATTTATGTTGTTGCACTTTCTCAGCACCGTGGCGTCAAAGAAGTCACTGAATGGATGTCAAGTGTATGTTCATATGTTTATTTATGAAAAGTTTAGCATATGTTAAAATAACACTAACAATAATATTAATGATTCAGGCTCTAATACTATATTACTATTCTAGATAAAAGCAATGGATAAGAAAAAAGTGTAGAAGAGTAAAATAGAAATTGTGTTCATAATGAGAATGTTAATAACATCAATGCAATGAGGCTTATATAGTTTAATGGGAACAGCTAACTTCTAACTAGTATAACTAATTTGTAACTAACTATTACATCTACAATAGAAGATACCAAAGCCGATGAATAATTTAGTTGTGAAATTGTAGAGTGCAATTTGATCTCTTAGATTGAAAGTCTTCGATTGCATTAGTAGTCCTTTGAAAGCTAAGTTTACCTACTCAAAATGACTAATATGATCAAAGATTTACAGTTTTATGTTTTATTTTAGAATTCCGTTGATTATAGATACCAAATTGTCCCGTGCCACAATTTCTGAGAATAAATTAGCGATTCAAGGTTTGTTTAAATTGACTTATTTGAGATTAATTACTGACGTAAGCACTTGCGAACATGAGAGCTTATGGAAACCGTTTATGACACGTTTATCAGCTTATTTCCATGTTTTCCATGAAAGCTTATGAAAACAGCATTCTACTAACATGAGCAATTCCTGTGAACCTGGTTGAGAGAGCTTATGGAAATGGCTTATAACATGTTCATAATCTATTTTTAGTTTATTTCCATAAGCTCTCCAAGAAAGCTTATGAAAACATCTTATATGTTATATAAACACAGTATGAATTTAATTTATGTTTTGTTATATAAACAGTTTGTATATAAATACTTATATGATAAACATTTATGCTATAAACACTTAATTGAGTTGTTTTTCCAAACAGGGTCTCACTCCAAAATGATAAAAACAGTATTCATGCAAGAATTGTTCTGTTTTTGTTTTATAGTACATTAATACATATTGAAGATTCATGAGTTCTTGTTTTTGCAGACAAGTGGAATACCAGTGGCAGAGCTTTCACAGTATTTATTTTTACTCTACAACAAAGATGCTACACAACACATTTTTGAAGTATCAGCAGGTCTTGATTCTCTTGTAATGGGAGAAGGTCAAATCCTTGCACAAGTCAAACAAGTAGTGAAATCTGGACAAGGAGTTAATGGCTTTGGAAGAAACATAAGTGGACTATTCAAGCATGCAATCACTGTCGGTAAGAGGGTAAGAACCGAGACAAACATCGCGGCCGGCGCAGTTTCTGTCAGCTCAGCAGCTGTTGAATTGGCCTTAATGAAGTTACCTGATGCCTCGCATGGCAATGCAAGGATGCTAGTTATTGGAGCTGGAAAAATGGGGAAGCTTGTGATAAAGCATTTGGTTTCAAAAGGGTGTAAAAAGATGGTAGTTGTCAATCGAACCGAAGAAAGAGTTGCATCGATACGCGAAGAAATAAGCGATGTTGAAATAATCTATAAACCTCTATCAGAAATGATCACATGTGTTGGTGAAGCAGATGTAGTTTTCACAAGCACAGCCTCAGAAACTCCTTTGATTTTGAAACATCATGTTAAGGACATTCCTTTGGCAAGCGAAGAAATCGGACGAAAGCGCCTTTTCGTTGATATTTCTGTTCCTAGGAATGTAGGTTCATGTGTCAATGATCTTGAGTGTGTCAAAGTTTACAATGTTGATGACCTTAAAGAAGTTGTGGCTGCTAACAAAGAGGACAGGCTAAGGAAAGCAATGGAAGCTCAAGCGATCATCGGTGAAGAATCGAGACAATTTGAAGCTTGGAGAGACTCATTAGAAACTGTTCCTACCATTAAGAAATTGAGAGCTTATGCTGAGAGACTAAGGGTTGCTGAGCTTGAGAAATGTTTAGGTAAAATGGGTGAAGATATCAATAAGAAGACACAAAAAGCTGTGGATGATCTTAGTAAAGGAATAGTGAATAAAATGCTTCATGGTCCAATGCAACATTTGAGATGTGATGGTAGTGATAGTAGAACTTTGAGTGAGACTCTTGAGAATATGCATGCTTTGAATAGAATGTTTAGTCTTGAGACTGAAGTTTCTGTTTTGGAGCAGAAGATTAGAGCCAAGGTGGAGCAAAAACCATAGTGAAATATCATAATCATATGACACCATTTTCATTGATTATTATTATACTAATTTATTTCTTGTGAAAGAGGAAAATCGTGTAATTTTTAGTTGCATGATTGAATTTGGTTATGTATTTAGACTATGGTATGTTGAATTTGTAATATGTATTGTATAAAATAGAGAAGTTGTGGCTAGCTTTGTATTTATAATCACAAAATAATCTATGCTTGAGCTGTTCCCTATTAATAATGTAATGAGTTTCATTACTAAACTGAGATTGGTTTTGGTGGTCTTTGTATATGCTAATTTTTTAACAAATTTGGCTGATCTAATCAATCTAAAAAAAATATAAGTGTACCTACAAATACTCCATCACTCAAGTTAGTCTTTGATTGATCCTCTTGGTAAGAAGTGATACTATCGATGGTACAACATAGAGGAGGTGGATTGCCATGTAGACACCCAATAATGGATTGGGCCTGAGGACCGGCCCAGAATAGTTGTACTAAAGTCGTTAATCTCTACGAGTTTATGACTTTGCATCTACAACGCTTATCGAGTTTAGTTAGTAAAATTTAATCATATTGATAATTGAGAGAGATAATTAGATCAAATGATTATATAGACTTATATAATCAATTAGAATGTAAAATAACTAATTAATTAGTGTAATTAATTAACTAACCAACTAAGATATCTAATAACATCTTTTGCTGCTTTGATTTAAGAGGGAGCTAAGGGTATACATGAATTTACTCTGCAAATCGGGTTTGTGAAATGCATTTTTTTTACCTTAAATTGTTAGTTTTCAAGCTATTGCTTTAAGTGCAAGAAAATAAAAGAATAGAATCAATATTAATGAATGGACTTATTGAATTTGTTATTACTGAATAAATAGAGTGTGTTATTTATACATGGTTCATTATATGTGTCACAAACTTTTAATACCAATAACGTTCTTGGTTTATTCTAATCAATCTGATTTTTCAGAACATTCTTCGTTTTTAACACTTTTTCCAAAACATTCTTGGTTTCCAACACTATCCCTTAATTCAAGTATCTAAGTGATTTTACACCTAGAAATCTTCTTAACTCTTCAAATCTAGCTGTCCTCAAAGCCTTGGTCATGATATCAGCCAGCTGAACTTTAGTTTGACAATAAATGAGCTTCAACTTGCATATTCCAACTTGATCTCTTAAGAAGTGAAACCTTGTCTCAATGTGTTTGCTTCTTCCATGTGACACAGGGTTCTTTGCTAGATTTATTGCTGAAATGTTGTCAATCATCAATGGAATTGGCCTGCATACTTCTTCTGATGCATCATCAGCCCTTCTACTGTCTCAGTGAACTCCATGCCCAAGAAGTAACTCAGCTTGCCCAAATTTGTCATTTCAAACTCCTATTTCATGATTTCTTTGAATTCTGCAATTGTCTTGTTGTTACTTCCAGTTACCAACAAGTCATCAACATATAGGCATATTAGGATCATTGCAGGCCTTCCATTCAGTGTGTAGTGCCTCACATAAACTCCATATTCCACTGTGCACTTGATGAAGCCAATGCCAATTAGAAATGAATCAATTATTTTGTTCCAAGCTCTTGGTGCTTACTTCAAGCCATATAGAGCTTTCCTCAATATGAGCACTTTATCCTCCTTTCCTTCAATCACAAATCCTGGTGGTTGAGAGATATACACCTCTTCTTCCAGCCATCCATTTAGAAATGCAGACTTCACATCAAGCTGGCACATCAACCAGCTCCTAGCACAGGCCAGTGCTATTACTAGGGGTGTGCAAAAAATGTAGTTAATGGGACTGCATAAACTGAATTGCACTGCACCATAAAAGACCAAACCAATTAAATGGTTTATGAACTGCACCATAAATTTTAAAAAGTCTAGTTAACTAAACTTTTTTTAAAAAACCAGCATGAACCACTTTCAAATCTTTTTGTATTTAATATCATAAAATTAAAATTAACATTGTTAATATAAAAAATAAAATGCTAAATAGCACATGTGGTTTCTTAACTTAATTTTAGTTAACATTTTGGACCTTTATCTTTTTTTTTTGATTTGGTCATTTATTTTAATTTTAAGTAACAATTTGATCTTTTATGTTTTAAAATGTCAACTATATTATCATTTTTTATACAAAAATTTATCAAAATTTTCAACCAAAACCCATAAAATTAATTATATTCTTTAATATAATACAAATTTCATCAAATTCATAACTCAAATATTCAAATAAACTCATATTTTCATTCTTTAGTTGATGTTGTTAGATATGGAAATATGAGGTTATTTAAATATTTGAGTTTCGAATTTGATGAAATTTATATTATATTGAAAAATATAATTAATTTATGGGTTTTAGTTGAAAATTTTGATGAATTTTTTGAATTTTTGTAAAAAAAATGATAACATTGTTGACATTTTAAAACATAAAAGATCAAATTATCACTAAAAATTAAAATAAAGTACCAAATCGGGAAGAAAATAAATAAATAAATAAATGACTAAAACGTTAACTGAAATTAAGTTATGGAAAATTAACATCGTTTTGTTGAATATAGCATTTTTCTTACTGTAAAAACAGTTTTATATAAGCTATATACATATTGTTGAGAAAAAATCTCTTTTAATGATAACAAAATTATCTTGAGATTATGATTACACTAATGCGTGCATTTAAGTATTGTACTAAGAAAGGAACAGGATCCAAAGATCGCAACCTCCTGTCCAGAAGAATGAATGCATACAGGAAACAAAGCCGTTAATTCCAGAAGCAGAAAACCTGAAAGTTGAAGACACCAGATAATGCATCCATAAGGTACCAGAGGATGCATCTTGAAATTACTAGATGATATCTTTGCTGGCCCATATCAGAAGGAAGCAAAGTTAGAAGGAGACATGGACTAGACCAGAAGGTAGCCTGCCAGAGGGAGACTTGATCCAGACCAGAAGGAATCATAAGTCAGACTTAGTCCAGAAGTTATTCTGACCAGAAGATGGCCTAGCAGTGAAATGATAAACAGCCCAAACTTGATCCAGACTTAATCAGAGGATAAGTTAATGGGTCCAGAACAAAAGAATCAATCCAGATTTGACCCAGACCAGAAGATAGCAGGGTTCAGGGTGTGAAACTAAGTCCAGACCAGAAGAAATGATGTCCAGATATGATCCAGACCTGATCCAAATTAGAAGGTAAAATGTCCAGACTGAAATGTCATTTGTCCAGATTTAATTTCAGTTCAATCCAGACCCAATTCAGAATTGGTCCAGATTAGAGGGAAAAGGTTCAGATAAATGGTCAAGATTTAAGAATATGGCCCAGTGTTGGCCGAGATCAGAAGATTAGACCATGGCCCAGTGTTGGCCGAAATCAGAAGGTCAGAATGTATGGTCCAGCATTGGCCGAGATCAGAGGATCACAGCAGACCAATTTGCTAGTCCAGGTTGGCCGACATCAGAAGATGAACATCAAAAGATATATATCAGAAGACGAACAACAAATGATAAGAAATGAACATCAGAAGATGAACATCAGAAGTTATACATCAGAAGATAAACATCAAAAGATGAGCACCAGAAGGAAAACATCAGACGATGAATACCATAAAAAGATTACCAGAGGATGAACTCTAGCTACTTCTTCATCCTCCTACAAAACAACTAACAGTTCCAA
This sequence comes from Cicer cuneatum, assembly GCA_037974295.1. Lineage (NCBI taxonomy): Eukaryota > Viridiplantae > Streptophyta > Magnoliopsida > Fabales > Fabaceae > Cicer > Cicer cuneatum. Next base: position 47,537,018 of record JBBPBO010000003.1, on the reverse strand, counting down.
AGTATCAAAAGTTGCATCATTCGCGAACAGAGAAGGGTCATGTCTTGGAACCAGAAAAGAGCACTGGCCAGTTGTTAAAAACGTATGGAATGATCCAACCTCCTGGAAAGCTAAGTAAAGAAGTAACCTCCCAAGTGCCAGACTGTAAAAGGTTAGAATGGCAAGGCTGCAAATTCAAAACAAAACTGAGGATCATTACTGAAGGTGCAAACACGAGAAGGGGGGTTGAATTGTGTTTGTCAAACTTAATTTCTTTTGCTGTTTTATTAAATATTGATTTGAATTATTCGATAAATAATTAATCAGATTCAACAGCGGATAATAATAACATAATAACACAATTCTGACTTGATATGTCCAGATTCATTGCATCCGTAGCAGATGATACCTTTCTTGTCATGTGTATCATCACTTCCTTTGTTAGACTGATTGGAATATCTATGGGGAAATTTATTCCTTCTGTTATGCCACGTCTTTCTGAACTTCCTGGATAAGAAAGCAATTTCTTCTTCCTCTGAGTTCAGACTTTGATCGTCTGAATCACTATTTTCTGATGTTGCTTTCAAAGCCTTCTTCTGCTTGGATTTCAAGGCTAGAGTTTTGTTCTTCTTCTTGGGTTCATCTTCTTCCAATTCAATTTCATTTGATCTGAGGGAGTTGATTAATTCTTCCAGCTTTAGAGTATTCAGATCTTTAGCTTCCTGAATAGCAGTAATCTTTGGTCTCCACTTGATTGTCAGACTTCTAAGTATTTTCCTTACATGATCAGCAGTAGTGTAGCTCTTTTCTAGTACCCTTAATCTTGATACTAGAGTCTGGAATCTGGAAAACATAGTTTCAATGTCTTCATCTTCTTCCATCTTGAATAACTCGTACTTCTTGACTAGAATGTTAGTCTTTGCTTCTTGGACTTGCTTACTGCCTTCGTAAGTCAGAATCAGACTATCATAGATGCTCTTTGTTGTTTCTCTGTTAGTGCATTTGTCGAACTCTTTGAACGTGATTGCATTGATCATGAACGTTCTGGATTTGTGATGCAACTTGAACATCTTCTTCTGATCAGCATCCATATCTCTTCTGGAAATTTTAATGCCATCAGCATCTTCTGGAGCAGTATAACCATTTTCCACCAAGTCCCAAAGTTCAGGATCTTGTGAAATAAAAAAAACTTCTCAGCCTGTCCTTCCAGTATGCAAATCGTTCTCCATCAAACAGAGGTGGTCTGTTGATGTTTCCTCCAGTAGCTTCTTCATTGAATCCGGACATGTTGATCCCTTGGATCTTTCCTCAAACACTGTAAAGTGCTCAGCCTTGAGACCGAGCTCTGATGCCAATTGAAGGTGCAAACACGAGAAGGAGGGTTGAACTGTGTTTGTCAAACTTAATTTCTTTTGCTGTTTTATTAAATATTGATTTGAATTATTCGATAAATAATTAGTCAGATTCAGCAGCGGATAATAATAACATAATAACACAACAATTTATACTGGTTCACCGTTAACTAGGCTACGTCCAGTCCCTTCCTCCAGAAGGCCTTTTATTAATTCAAACTCCTTTGAATTACAACACCACTGACCCTTCAAGTCAGTCTTCCCAAACAGCCTGACAACCCCAAACTTTTGAGGAACAACAACACCTTGACTATACCTGCCAAGTCTTCTCAAACAGCCTGACAACCCCAGACTTTTGAGGAATAACAACACCTTAACTAAACCAGCTAAGTCTTCTCCTACCAATCTGACAACCCCATATTGAAGAAGGAATCTACACCACTATAATAAAGGTTTAGAACTTTGCAACGTTGCTTCTGGAAAGCTGTTTGTTGCACTGTATTTCTCTCTCGAAAACACTTAGAAAATATTGCTCTTGTTCATTTGTGTTTCTCTCTTTTGAACTCTCAGATATCTTTGAATTGAAGCTTGAGTTCTTGTGTTTTTCAATACTTTATTCTTCAGCCTTAAGTCTCTATTTATAGTTGAACTTTAGAACTTCACTGATGCTTTACTTCTGCAGTATATTTAGATTAAGCTGTTTTTAGAATATTCTGGAGTAATTTGCTCAAATTCTGTTTTGAGCCTTTTGCTCAGATTCTGTTTTGAGCCTTTTGCTCAGATTCTGTTTTGAGCCTTTTTCTCCAATTCTGTTTTGAACGTTTTTCTCATATTCTTTAATCCTCATGATCAAATCTGCACCCTTGGATCTTCATGCGATATTCCACAACTGGACCAGCCGAATTGATATGCTGTAATCCTCTGATTTCGGCCTTTGCTGGACTGCACAGTTTGTCCCTCTGATTTCGGCCACCACTGGGCCATGGTCTGATTTTCTTATCTAGACCATCATTGGACCAAATAATTATTTCCGAACCATTGATCTGGAAGTTTTTACTCTGATCTGGACAGATTCTGGACTTTGGTCTGGAACAAACTGAAATTAACTTGAACAAAAAATATTTCAGTCTGGACATTTTACCTTTAATTTTGGACCAGGTCTGGATTGATTCTGGACCTCATTTCTTTTGGTCTGGACTTAGTTCCATGTCCTGAATCATGCTATCTTATGGTCTTGGCCAAATCTGGATTGATCCTCTTGTTATGGACTCATAAACATACCTTCTGGTCAAGTCTGGAACAAGTCTGGACTGTGTAATTTTCACTGCCAGGCCATCTTCTGGTCAGAATAACTTCTGGAATAAAATTGATATTCGACTCCTGTTTGTCTGGAACAACTCTCCTTCTAGCAGGCTTTCCAATGGTATGATTCACGTTTCATTATGATTTTTATTCCTTCTGTTATGGGCCACCAAACATATCCTTTAGCGATGTTTTGACATCCTGGAACATCTTCTGGAAATTCCAGAATTCATTTTCCTTTGATCTCTGCTTCTGTTTCCTTCAGTTTCTGGGGCATTTAACTTAATAATTCAAAGTACAAAATAAGTTTACATTGAGTACATTTGTAAGCATCAAAATCCTAAGTACTTAGAACCAACTTGGTTCCAACAATTACAACTTGGGAAAACGGTCAGAAAAGCAAATTTTCTTGAAGAGAAAGTTTCCTTCTCTCTATAAAAGGAAGGTTGCTCTTCTTCAACAAAACACACAACTACACGAGCAAAAAAGAAAATATCAAGAGGCTATCAAGAGCATTTTCAATCTCCTTTCAAGCTTTCTATAATCTCACACTAGATCTTTGTTTCATCTTTGTAGAAAGTAATTCCTATCAAACTACTTCATATCATCTTTAGAACTTCAAGTGAGTAACACTTGAGAGAAATCAGAAGGAAAGAATTGTAAGCTTGGTGAAGCTAAAGAATACACAATTTGTAATCAACCTCAGTGAGAGGCTGACAGCTTTTGATACTTAGTAAAAACTCACAAGCGTGTGAGGACTGGACGTAGCCTTCATTGGGTGAACCAGTATAAAAACTCGTGTGTCATTATTCTCTCTCTACTTTTCAACATGTGATAATCATCCTCTGAAAGAGGACAGTAGTTTAAAACTAAAATAGAATTTTTAAAACCTCGAATATCTCTATTCAACCCCCCTTCTAGTGACATTCTAGCCACTTCAATTGGCATCAGAGTAAGGTTCTCTAAAAAACTACACCTAACAGTATATCGCAGAAGGAGGATCATCCAGCAGACCTCCCTACTTCGATGGAACTGACTACTACCACTGGAAAGGCGAGATGAGATTGTTTCTCATATCTCAAGATAACAACATGTGGCCAGTGGTAGAAAAAGGAAATCATGTTACAGAATCAACAGTGCAGATCCAACCTCTGACGAAAAACCTCAAACACAATGGACAACTGAAGAAAATGCCAATGTACTTATAAACTCTAAAGCTCATTTATTTCTAACGTGTGCTTTGAGTAGGGAAGAGTATGATAGAGTTGAAGAATGCCAAAGTGCTAAGGAACTATTGGACACCTTGAAGATCCATCATGAAGGTTCAAGTCACGTTAAAGAGGCCAGAATTGACATGGGAGTAAGAGAGTTCGAGTTGTTTGAAATTAAGGAAGAAGAAACAATCGATGAAATGTTCTCAATACTGATAATCATCCTGAACAACTTAAGGTCTATGGGAAAAGAATACTCCGTCCAAGAGAGAATAAGGAAGATATTAAGAAGTTTACCAAAGGAATGGAGACCCATGGTGACTGCCATCACAGAAGCAAGAAATTTAGCCACCATGAGGTTATAAGATCTGGTTGGAACTCTTAGAGCTCATGAACCTCTATTGCTTGCTAATAAACCAAACAAAAAGGGAAAAATGATTGCATTGAAATCTAGTCAAACTGAAAGTCCATCCTCCAAAAACTCTGAAAATATCACAAAAAAGGATAACTCAGAATATCCTCTTTCTGAATAGGAGGATGAACTGGCTCTAATTTCCAGAAGAATCCAAAGAATAATCAACATAAGAGGACAAGACAAAATATCCTCTTAGAAAGAAAAGATTGACAAAAGCCAGATAACTTATTATGGATGCAATAAAATGGGACACTACAAAACTGAGTGTCCTCTAAACAAAAGGAACATAAGAAGATTTCACAACAAGAATAAATCTGTGATGGCAACTTGGGATGACAGTGATGAATCATCCTCCGAGCAAGAAAAGGAAGAAGAAGCCAACCTTTGTCTCATGGCAAACTCAGAAACAGATGAGGTAAGCATCACTGATTTATGTCCTTCTTGTGAAAAGTTAGAAATAGAATTTGACAATCTCTTGAATGACTCAAACACTTTATCTCAAAAATGTGGTTTTCTTAAAAACCAAAATTATGAAATAAAGAAACTGAATAAGGAACTTCAAGCTAAGAATGAAGAATTTCAAAAAATCATTTTAGACTTGTAGCAATCAAATAAAAAATTATCTGAGCAACAAAACACTTTAAACAAAGAGAATGTCAAAATCCATCCTCCTGAAGAGGACACAGAAAAGAAGGACTTGAAAATCAAAGTTAAAGAACTAAAAAATGACATTACCAACTTTGTCAAATCCATAGAAAATTCAAAAAAATTATGGGATCTTAATCTGGTATATTTGACAAAGCTGGTATTGGTTTTAAAAGTTCTCAAAAACAAAAATTATATGAAAATTTTTTTCTACCAAAGAACCTAGAGGATAGACCTAAGTGCACTTTTTGCAAAAAGCATGGACATACTATCGAAGTATGTCTTGCTAAGAAAAAAGCTGAAAGTAACAAAAGGAAATGTTCATTTTATAATAAGCATGGACATCATGATTCCATTTGCTATCACAAAAAGAAAATCCTTACAAAAGGACGGACTAACCACCAAGGACCCAATTCTATATGGGTACCTAAGTCTCTTTTAAATTCTAATACAGGTACATCCTTTGATCAACAAAAGAAAGCTCTGGTTCTTGGACAGTGGCTGCTCAAGACATATGACAGGAGATAAGCATTGCTTTATCTCTTTGGAATCAAAGATGGAGGATTAGTTACATTTGGCAACAATGATAAAGCTCAAATCAAAGGAACATCTATTATTGGTAAAAACAATTCTGCCAAAATCGAAAATGTTCAATATGTTGATGGTTTAAAACATAACTTGCTAAGCATTAGCCAACTTTGTGATAGTTGATTTGAAGTAATTTTTAAACCCACTCTATGCGAGGTCAAGCATTCATCCTCGGGTAGAGTTTTATTCTTAGGTATAAGGAAAAAGAACTTATGTCTTATATTTAGATGATTTACCTACTGAATCTTGTTTTATGGCTATTGAAAAGGATAAATGGATTTGGCACAAATGTGCTGGTCATACTAGCCTGAATACTATGTCTAAATTATCAAAATTAGAATTAGTTAAAGGTCTTCCAAAAATAAATTTTGAAAAAGACAAAGTATGTGAGGCTTGTGCCAAAGGAAAACAAGTTAAAAGTAGCTTTCACTCCAAAAATATTGTTTCAACAAATCAACCTCTTGAACTCCTTCATATTGACCTCTTTGGTCCTATCAAAACTCCAAGTCTTAGTGGAAAAAGATATGGATTTGTTATTGTTGATGACTTTTCACGATTTACTTGGGTCTTGTTTTTAAAACACAAAAATGAAGCCTTTGAGGCTTTTCAATATTTTTGTAAGAAGATACAAAATGAAAAAGAATCAAAGGTTATCTCAGTTAGAAGTGATCACGGGGGAGAATTTGAAAATGAGTCTTTCGAAACTTTTTTTGATGAAAATGGTATTTCTCATAATTTTTCTTGTTCAAGAACTCCTCAACAAAATGGAGTTGTTGAAAGGAAAAATAGAACTTTACAAGAAATGGCTAGAACTATTCTAAATGAAGCCAACATTGAAAAATATTTTTGGGTTGAAGCTATCAACACAGCTTGCTATGTTTCAAATCGAGTTTCAATTAGAAAAATTTTAAACAAAACTCCATACGAACTTTGGAAAAGTAGAAAACCAAATATTTCTTATTTTCAAATATTTGGATGTTACTGCTACATCCTAAATAATAAAGAAAATTTGGGAAAGTTTGATCCAAAATGTGATAAAGGTATATTTTTGGGATACTCCACATCTTCAAAAGGTTATAGAATCTATAATCTTAGAACTCAAACTGTGTAGGAATCCTTGCATGTTATTTTTGATGAATTTGATGACTTGTGTTTAGAAAACATGGATAAAATTGAAGAAGATGAAAATTCATCCTCTAAAGTTCACAACCCAAATAGCTTATGCCTTTATTTGGTTTTGAATGAGTTATTTTGTTTCTTAAAAAATGAAACCCACAAAAATGTAATATTGATCTTAAACTCAAAAAAAGAGAAAAAAATTTCTTTCTTATTCCTCATTTTATTTTCGGTAATAAAAGAAATGGATATTTGTTTTGTTAATTTATTGTAATAATGTTGTTTTCATTTGATTGGTTACATGAAATTTTGAATTTAAATTTGTTTGGGTTGATGAAAGTGATGAATATATAAGTAATTTTGTCAATCATAAATAATGACACCATAAACCAATTTTAAAAAATGTTTAAAATTGTAACGAACACAGATATTGTCTCTTAAAATTAAATATTAATGATCATTTTTATTTTTATTATTAAAATAATAACTTAAACTATATTAATTTAATAAAAATACTAATAAATATATATATATAAATATTTTTTTATATTAAATCAACGTCAATTAAATTAATTCATAAAAATAAAGTGACTCAGAAACTATTATTTTTTAAAAATTTAGTTGATCTTATAAACAAGTCATCCTATTTACCAACAATATGACCAAAAAAAACAAATCCTAAATAAGGGTAGCCATAGGTTCTTTTATCATTTACGCAAGAACATATTTTCATCTCGAGAACAGCAATTAATGTTTCATTAAAAAAAACAAGAGCCAATGAAAGCTGAGCATCGTTCATGATGCCAATTCTGTGCATCGGTTGAATGAAGCAGGAAGATCCATGCACTGCAACCAGTAATCAGAGGCTCACATGCTATGCTACTGGACAATCCGACAACCATATCTAACAGTGTCACAATATCTCAATAGTTTATGACATAGGCTCAAACCATCACCAAGCACAACATTTTTATTTTTATTTAACTTTTACTACTACTTCTCTCTCCTATTTCAATTTTTATTTTAACATGAATGTATTTACTATTTAGTATTATTGTAGTCTCTGATTATAAGTACTTTTTGGAGAGAAAATTTTTCTTTATATATAAATATTTATTTAAGTTATTAGATGTATTTATTATTATTTTTTAAATATACTTTAATTAATACTATTAATTTGTTTTATAATATAAAAAATTAAATTTAACACATTTAAATATAACAGTTATTTTAATAACGTTAATAAATAAAATAAATACATTAATTATACTATCAAATTTTTTGATAAGAATTAAAAAAAATTAATAGATGCTTATAAGAGACGGAGTTAGCAGAAATTTTGAACTAATTGAATCAATTTGTTTTAGTTTTACTTTTGTTTATATTTAATGTCAAAATAGTAAAATCTATTGATGAAGAAATTTTCTACAATTTTAAAAATTATAATTTTTCTATGTATAAAAAAATTGTACTTTTTCTGATAAATAAAACAAAATTCTCAACAAAAAAATACTTATAATAAGAATTAGAGGGATACTATATATTCTAAGAGGTTACAAGTTACAAACAGGGGACCACAGTTTGGGGTAAAAATGTTATTATAAAAAAAATATACTAACTCCCAACCAACCATGGGAATTCAACCTTTATAGTGTCAGTTCTTTGGCTAACCCCAAACTACAATAGCAACATGTGAATGACATTGACATGTAACAAAAGTTACAAAACACTTCTTCATAAACTGGAAAAGCTGCATTCCATATTAAGTTACTATATAGTTTTTGTTTTCATCACACAAAGCCACAAACATATATATATATAACATATAATGCAATTCACAATTTCACAAACTAATCCTTCAACACAGGAAAATATAATAGTAATCCCCCACTAACATATCTTGGGGATTTTATAAATTGTGACAATCATTAAAAAACAAATTACAGAAAAGTGAAAACAGAAAACAGATTTAGGAAACTCCCCCACATAGGTCCTAGAAGCATTTTTAATTTCCATAGAAAGCTAGATGGATAGAGTGTGACGTTTGATACTGCCTAGTTCCTGCTTTTATTTTTTTCAACAGCTCTAGGGGCTGCAAAAAGGACCACAACAAATAATTTGAACTTCAATTGGAAATGTCAAAATGCATAATATTAATAAAATGAAATAACACATTGAATATAAACCATGGAGTAGATTCAAAATAATTGGCAAAATTTCATTAAAAGAAAAATTTGACAAAATAAGATAAGGGCATATTTGATATCAAAGTGGTTTCTTAGTAAATCACGTTGATTCCGACAAATTCACGATGATACCAAACTAATATTAAGTAGGAATTTATCATTTTTCTAATAAGTATATAAATACTACATTCGTCTCTATATATATAAGACTTCTTTGACAAAATCACGGGAACTAATAAAGTGAATTCTAGTATTAAATTTGTTGGTAAATTGAGTTGTTTTAGTTTGCTCTTGAAAAGAGAAAATTGATTTATGTTTTTATTGCGTAGTATTTATCACATATTGCAGAAAAAAATGTAAAATAATTAGGGGTAGATAAATAAAGAAATAATTAATACAGTTGAAAAATGAAAAAGGGTCTTATAAAAAGGGACAAGGAAAATTTTCAAGAAAGTCTTATATTTAGGGACAAATGTAGTATCTATTTAAAATCATTAATTGAGAAGTCCTCTTATTAAGTATGCAATTTAACTTGAAAGATTGATGGTGTTGAAAGGAATACTAACCTAGACCAATGGCATCAGAACTCTTCATGATCCTTAGCCTCTTGCATGTATCAATAAACATCCTGCAAAGAGTTGAGACATTAGATGTTGGAATTAGTTTGTAGACACAAGTACGTAACCACCAGTCACAATCAAACAAACTTATGTTAACTACATTTTCCTAATAAAATCAAAGTGAATTAACAAAGGATAGTAATAGTAAGTAACAACTTTCTCCCTAATAAACAGAGATAATTTATGGTTCCCTATACTTATTACAAGGTTATGGTACAAGATAATCACACTTCCTAGGCCCAGTTAACATATTCATTAAATTCATATTGGCTTAATTTGTTTGAAAATTTTAATTTGAAATAAAAAAGGTTAATCTATGTGAAGTCACATTGTTGTGATTATACTCATGGGTCACCAGCACAGTACAGATAGTACACTATGGTTCATATCCATTATGATCCAAGCGTTTATTGCTTTTGTACATTCCTTATTAAGCCAAAAATGTCGAACGCAAACCATCAAAGTCAAATGTTTTTTATGATTCATCGATTATGATTGATTGACAGTGTAAAAAATAGTAACACTGTCAATGCATATCAATTCGTCATAAAATATGATTAAACGCTTGTTATAAAATTTATCTACATGGTCTGTGTATACTAATTAATCGTGTAAATGAAAACCGAGTACATAAATGAACCAAGAACTTACCCCCAAGGAACATCACCAACAAGCATCCAATCACCATCTTTATCCTCATAAGTAATAACATATTCTGACCCATGAAGCAGATCCCTAAGCTTGGTTTCATTCATCATCATCTCTCTTCCAAGATTTCCATGAGATTCACATTGACCTGAAATCACATCAACATAAGCAGTAACTGGATCCAGACACAAAAATTGCCTCAAATCATTGAAAGACTAATATTTTTCAAAAGAAAAGAAACTATTCCAATTGTGCGGCATTGACACATTAGATTAAAGGAGTATATGGTGTCTAACATATGTCAGTGTCTAATACCTACACATGTAGTTACATTTAATTTCTTTCATTTTTTAATTTATTATCAGTGTCAATGTGTCAGTGTTGTGGCCGTGTCGGTGTTTCATAATTCCTACCTACCTATGGTGAAACAGCTGAACATCTTCTCAAGAGCAGAAGATAGTTGTGCATATGCAGTGTAATTCTTCAAGTCTACTTTTCTTAAATAAGGAGCACCATCCATGCTGACTTTCACAAACACAGCACCTCCTGCAGACCCCATTTTTTCATCAACCTCTTCATTGTTCTTTGAAGCTGTTGTCAATGAGTTTTTCCTAAAGGACCTTATTGGAGGCCAACCAACAACCTGTGCTCTGCCACACAAGGATCATCATCATTCGTAAGTCATTAATTTCCATTGTTTAGTCAAACCATGGTTTTTTTATTAAAAAATCGCAACCACAATCTGGGCTGCGGCATCATGGTTTTTGATGTTACAATGACCATGATGCAACTGCGATTCAGACAACATCAACTGCATTTGACCACGATTCTCCATAATATCAAAAGTTCAGAAACGCAATCTAGGCCACGACATCGTGGTTTTTTTATATCAAACAACAATAATACAACCACAATTCAGGCTGCATCAGTCGCATTTGACCTAATTCTCAACAATATAAAAAATCACAATGCGGTCGTAATTTTAAACCTTGAGCCAAACTCTAATGTTAATTCCCACCACCCTACTTACTTGGTAGCTGGTGCAATGCTATTTCCATTATTCGCAGAGCCATTAACATTTGGTCTACTTTCACAGACACCATGAGGCCTCTCAAGAGCAACTTTGCCTATTGTTATTTCATTGCCTTTGCCTTGATGACCTCCAGCATTCTCAAGCATATTGGAGCCAGGCTTCAATTTCCCCTGCAAAAGAAATTTGGAGGAGTATTTAGTGTTTGATTGGTTTTGCGGCGACAAAAATTAATTTTTAATAAATTGATTTTGTAAAGTTAATTTTATTTTAAGTGAATGGAATGTAAAGTAATTCATGTCTAGATATATTCACGTATAAAAAAGTAAGCTGAACAGTAAAAAATTACATTAGGAGTCAATTCTAGAACCACAATCAATTTCAACTCACATTGGTCAAACATGTCAAAATCAATTAATTTTATATGGAATCAATTTTGGCTGTTCTAATGTGAAACACACTTAATATTTTGTAACACTTCCATTTTTTTTTAAAAGTAGATAAATCATAGATACCCTTTTGAATGAATTAGTATTTTACCTCTGAGAAAACAGTCATGGCATCAGAAAACCCTCTTTTGCTACCCAAAACAGCAACCTTTGGTGAAGAAAGATGATGATCATCTTTTTGAGGGTGCAAAGGAAAAAGAGTCTTTTCATCAAACTTAGTTGAACTTCTCAAACAAAGATCTGATGAAGAATCTCTTTCAGGAGACTGTGATCCTGGAATCCCCAATCTAAGCTCAGTAGCTTTGAGATTCAAATTACTTTTTGTCTCATCTGAAAAAGATTGAATTGGAACTGAACTTTCCACTGATGATGATGAAGAATCACATGACAATCCCATATAGTTGAACTCTTTTGGTTTTGGTTTTGAAACATTCAAACACACACTTTCCATAGTTGTTGATGAAGAAACCAATAAAGTAACATTGCTTTCACCTTCCTCATCACCTATTCCTAGCCTTGGTAGTGACATCACAATTCAAAACTTCAAAGTTCAAACAATTAAAAGCTTCAATTTTTGAATACCCTATCATAAGACAACAACATTTGTCAATGTTCCTAATAAACTAAGAACTTTCAAACACACACAACATAGGAAACAAAAACAAAACATACAATGATTTAAACTTTGCGAAAATTTCATAAAATGTTTTGATAACCCATTTAATAGATACTCGCAAAAGTTTGAAACACACATGAAAAAACATTGATTGGAACACACACAAAGACAGAAACTGATAGTACTTGTTTTAAAAGAAAAACATTGAATGAAAGTTTCATGAGTTTTTTGGTAACCCATTTGAGAGAAACATTGAGGCAAAAAGTGGAAGCAAAATTTGGAAGGTAAAGATGACAAATTTTTTTGACCTGAAAAATCAGCAAGATCAGAAGAGGAGTGAAAGTATTTTGAGATTTTGGTTGAGAGCATAAAGAGAAGAGAAAGAAGAAAGTTTAGAATTAAGGACCCTTCATTTGTCACAAAGTAACATAAGTTAGACACTATGCATTAAAAAATTATGACTTTTAATTTAATTTAAACAATTATTTAACTTATATACACTCACAAATAAAAAGTTTATATCTGCCACTTTTAAATCATAAAAAATAGTTAACTTTTTGTTATAATTACTTTTAAAATTATATTTACAAAAATTATAATTTATTCACAATATAAAATTTTATAGATTTGTGTGACAATTGAAAGTGGTTCAACAAAAACACTACCTTTTGTGTAATTTTCATTTATATATTCTTTATTTGAAACTAAAACCAATTGAATAGATTTATTGTTTGTTCTCTTCTTATTATTTTAGTGATATTAATGTCATTGGTCAATAGGAGGCCTCTATGAGTAAATGGACAAAATTTGCCTTGCACTAAAAATATAATAAAGTTAAAACTTTAAAGGTATTTGTGCAAAAAATAAGTAATGATGCAAAGAAATTCAAAAATAGTAATGAACAATTATGTAAATTTTTAGTGTGAAATGTGTTTTCTTCTAAATAAATAGCTATATGCTAAAAGTATTATTATTTTTGGTTAAGAGAAGAAAAATGTCGTTCAAATATGTAAAGACAAAATAATAGTATATCAAATACAACATATATGACATGTGTTTCCAATTTTTTGAAGAAATTAATCGAAATTTTATTTTTTTTGTAAGGGATATTTTGACTATTTAATATAGTCCTGACAATAATTCTTTATCAAATATATCCTTAATATATTGCTAATATTCACTAACACTGCTAAGATTACTCTTAAAAAAAAGTATATAATTGTAAGATAAGTAATTATAAGGTGTGCTTTTGAAAACTAATTACATCATTGACAAGTTTTTCATAATTAACCCTTTATTTAATATTTTTGAATTAGATAAATAAATATTGCTCTATTGAAAATGAAATTGAGCAAAGTTGATAATATTTGAAAAGAAAGTATCTAATTTAAATTTTAAACAAGATGTATCAAGTTTTCAAATACAATTTACTTATTCCATCCTAAAATAAAAATATAAATTAGTCAAATAAAATTATTTAGTTTAAAGTTTGAATTAAATACATTTATTTTCTTTAACTCAATTTTTTTTATATTTTAAAACGAAGTAATATTTTATTTTATATGTAATATTTCTCTTAAATTAAATATAAATATTATATCTAAAAAATTAATATATTTAAATAAGTAAAATTAGTATATGAAAAGTTGATGTACCTTAATTTTTAAATAGATATATCAATTTTTTATATATTATTTTTATTTATATTTTATTTTATAGATAATATAGTATTAAAAAACAGAAAGAGTATGTTTTTGAAAACTGAAATGACTATGGTAACCCTGAAGAACTTTATTAAAACGCAACTATCCAATGTAATGATGGTGTTTTCCATATACTTCTATTTAATTATGGTTGTCTATTTCCCATTTTGTTTCTTTTGGTCTTTGATTAGAGTAGTAGTATTATACAATTCTCTTTGATTATTTCTGACGGGAAAAAGAAATACTACTCAATATCAATGAAAGAGAGAAGAAACATTGTGATTATGAAGACAAAGAAAAACATGGCATGCTCAACCGAATACTGAAAGTTTATCAACAATTTCATCAATCCACTCATTACCCTTTTTATTTTAACAAAAAAAGGTGGTAAGATTCCCTTCTTCATGTCCACATCCACCACCATAGTATTATACACAAAAATTGATAATTTTCATACCATATATAGCCCCACATTATCACATGTTTGGCCCTATATGGATCCCACCTACTACTTTCACATGTCATAGGGTCCTTCCTTTGCAAAGGGGCAAATAAGGAAAGAGGGACCAAAAAATATTTCCCAATTTATATATGCATTTCTCTGTGATGTAGCTAGTACAATTGAAAATGACACACTAGGCTACTCTTGATGGCCATGGGTGGTCACCGAAGTGAAAATCTTCAAAAAAGTAAATAACTAAATAAATAAAAGTTTGTACTAAAATTTTAATTCAAACTTATAAATATTAATATTATTATATTAAATATCGTGTTTCAATTTCAAATTCGAGACATATAATTGTGATGAGGGTTTTTAAGATGTGAATTTCTAAAGATATTTATCATCTCATCTCTCCACAAAAACTAAATAATAGTTTATACTTCATGAAGCTTGCAAAATGAAGTTAAAATGTGGTTGACAATAGTTGTGACTTAAGTTTTAGTTTAGACTTTCTTTTTACTTTATATAAATTTTATCGTAATTGATGTAGGAGGGTTCGCTGTAAGAATCGAGGAAGAAACGGCTTTGCGGGAAAATGCAGAAAAAGATCGTCCGGTGTCAGATTGCATATTATTATACCTTTCCGAAAAGGGAATCGCGCCACGAACACAACTCATCGCTTTGCCATGATGTATGGGCTCCAGAACCGTTTTGAGCTCGTCTTGGGCCTCAAAACAGTCGTTTTAGTTTTCCCGTAATTTCGGGCTTTTCTGTTTTACAGCCGCTTTAGTTTTTCTTTTAATTTAGGGCTTTTCTGTTTTACCTAATTTTCGTACTAGGGTTTCTATTTTCTATTTAAAGACTTTCTGTGCTGTAACAAAAGGGTATCTTTTAATAAAATAATTAATTTTGAGAGTTTTTCTCTTCTCTGGTGGATTCCAGAACTTATTCTTTTTTTAGAATTAGCGCTTGCTAAACCTTTGCGATTTCCGACTGCGTCAGGTGGCATCAGAGCAGGCTTTCTCCTGTTTCTTTTCGTAGCTTGAACAGCCATGGGAGATTAACCAGTCACAAGAGCAGACATCGAGGGTATCACTGCGGCTTTTACTGCGGCCCTTACTACTTTGACTACGCAGATGACAACTCAGGTGGCGGCTTTGACGGTTCAAGTGAACGCCATAAATAATATGAGGGATAGAGGCAGGAGAGACGAACCGCCCAGGCGTCCACATGGAGGCTTGCAGGCTCGTGTTGAATCAGACTCTAGTTCCGAAGAAGAGGTCCAGGAGGAGAATCAGGGTTTCGATAATCAATAGAATCGCAATGACTACAGAGTCAAGGCTGATATCCCGTTGTTCTATGGAACTATGGGGGTTGAAGAGTTTCTGGATTGGCAGATTGAAGTTGATCGGTTCTTCAATGTGATGGGTGTGCCAGAAAACAAGCAGGTGAAGATGGTGGCAATTTGATTGAAGAGTACCGCTGCTGTGTGGTGGGATAAGCTTGTTGTTCAAAGGCAGCACCAGAGGAAAGCGCCAATCAGAACGTGGAGGCGAATGAAACAGTTGATGCTGGAGCGTTTCTTGCCTGAAGATTATGAGCAGATTCTGTACAAGATGTATATCGACTGCGTTCAGGGTAGAAGGAGCGTGACTGAGTATACAGCAGAGTTCCTGCGTTTCTCAGAACGCAACGAGCTGGGGGAAACGGAGGGTCAGAAGGTGACTCGCTATATTAATGGCTTGAAGGGGTCGATACAGGAGAAGATGGGTCTGCAGACTGTCTGGACCGTGATGGAGGCCTCTACATTAGCCTTGAAAGTGGAACTGATGGAGAAATCCCCCAGAAATTTCTCATCTTTTCGCAGATTCACTCCGTAGGGTAATTCTGAAGTTGCTGGTGATAAGGATAAAAGTGTTGCTGCTAAGGATTCTAACTCCTTAGCTAAGGAAACTGGTGGAACCAGTAGTGCTACGTCCAACAACAAGAGGGCGAACCAGAAGTCAGCCAACCCATACGCGAAACCGACGGGAGATAAGTGTTTCTGTTGCGGTGGGCAGGGTCACAAGTCGAATGTTTGTCCTTTCAGGAGAACGGCTGCAGTTTTGAATGAGGAATCTGAGGAAGAGGAAGAAAACAACGAGTATGACGATGTTGAGTTCGCTGAAGAAGAAGTTGAAGAAGCAGTGAATTTTGTATTGCAGAGAGTCCTGTTGTCTTCAAAGGAAGAGGGGCAAAGGAAGAATCTTTTTAAAACACACTGTTCTATTAAGAATAAGGTGTGTAATCTGATCGTGGATAACGGGAGTACAGAGAACTTGGTATCCCATAAGCTGGTGGACTACCTAGAGTTGCCGACAGAACCGCATGCCAAGCCTTATGCTTTGGGCTGGGTGAGTAAGGGTTCGCAGGTCAAGGTGACAAAGACTTGCAAAGTGCCTATTTCCATCGGAAGGCATTACAAGGAAGAGGTAGTGTGTGATGTTCTGAATATGGATGTGTGTCATGTCCTACTTGGGCGACCTTGGCAGTATGATAATGATATCACGTATAGAGGCAGAGATAATGTGATGATGTTCTCCTGGGAAAGGCACAAGATAGCTATGGCCCCGGTTTCTGATTTTAATAGACGAACAGGGAAGGAGAAATCTAGTTTTCTTGTTATGACGCAGGATGAGCATGATTTGACTGAAGCCTTTAGGGAAACTGAGTGGTTTTGCCTAGTGGTGGTCAAGGGTTTGCTGAGTGCTATGAAAGAGGAGCCTGAACCACCAAAAGAGGTGCAGGAAATCTTGGCGGATTATGGGGAGTTGATCTCGGATGAGCTACCCAACGACTTGCCTCCTATGCGAGATATTCAGCATCAGATTGATTTAATTCCAGGTTCCAGCCTGCCGAACCTACCTCATTACCGCATGAGTCCCAAGGAGAACGAGATATTGCGGGAACAGATTGAGGATTTACTGAAGAAAGGGTTCATTAGAGAGAGTATGAGCCCATGTGCAGTTCCAGTGCTTTTGGTCCCTAAGAAGAACAATCAGTGGCGGATGTGCGTTGACAGCAGAGCCATCAACAAGATAACGATCAAGTACAGGTTTCCCATCCCTCGTCTGGAGGACATGCTTGATGAGTTATCGGGGTCTAAGTTGTTTTCGAAGATAGATCTACGGAGTGGTTATCATCAGATCCGAATCATACCTGGAGATGAATGGAAGACGGCTTTCAAGAGCAAGGATGGCCTTTACGAGTGGTTGGTCATGCCTTTCGGGTTATCCAACGCCCCCAGTACTTTTATGAGGCTAATGAATCAGGTTCTTCGTCCTTTTACTGGATCTTTTGTGGTGGTTTACTTTGATGATATTCTGATTTATAGCAAAACCAAGGAGGATCATCTAGGCCATTTGAAGCAAGTGCTACAGGTCTTGCAAGAGCACCAGTTATACATCAACTTGAAGAAGTGCACCTTCTGTACCAACAAGCTGTTGTTTCTGGGTTTTGTTGTCGGTGAAGATGAGATTCAAGTGGACGAAGAGAAGGTGAGTGCTATCAGAAACTGGCCTGCACCTAAGTCTGTGACGGAAGTACGCAGTTTCCATGGCCTGGCTACTTTCTACAGGAGGTTTGTGCGCGACTTCAGCACCATTACTGCACCTATCACCGAGTGTCTGAAGAAAGGAAAATTCCAGTGGGGACCTGAACAAGAGCAGAGCTTTGCGATGATCAAGGAGAAGCTTTGCACGGTACCAGTTCTCGCTTTACCTGACTTCGACAAGATATTCCAGGTGGAGTGTGATGCCATGGAGTAGGGGTAGGTGCTGTACTTTCACAAGAGAAGCGACCAGTGGCTTTCTTTAGTGAAAAACTGAGCGACGCCAGGTAGAAGTGGAGCACTTATGACCAGGAATTTTATGCAGTCTTTCGAGCTTTGAGGCAATGGGAGCATTATTTGATTCAAAGGGAGTTTATCTTGTTCACTGACCACTTTGCCCTGAAGTTCCTCCATAGTCAGAAGGTGATAAACAAGATGCATGCTCGCTGGGTGAGCTTTCTGCAAAAATTCCCATTCATCATTCAGCACAAGTCAAGCGCCCAGAACAAGGTAGCAGATGCGTTGAGTAGGAGAGCTTCCTTGTTGATTACCTTAGCTCAGGAGATTGTGGGTTTTGAGTTGCTGAAGGAACTATATGGGTCTGATATTAAGTTCAATGAGTTGTGGCTCAAGTGTACAAATCAGCATCCCAGCGCTGATTTTCATATTCGAGAGGGCTACCTGTTCAAGGGGAATCAACTCTGCATTCCTAATTCTTCTTTGAGGGAGAAGCTGATTCGAGATCTGCATGGTGGCGGTCTTGGAGGTCATTTGGGGAGAGACAAACCATCGCCAGTCTGGAGGAGCGGTATTACTGGCCTCATTTGCGCCGTGACGTGGGTGCTATCGTCAAGCGCTGCTACACTTGTCAGGTTTCTAAGGGTCAGCCTTAGAACAGTGGTCTTTACATGCCATTACTTGTTCCTGATGATATCTGGTTAGATCTTTCGATGGACTTTGTGTTGGGGTTACCTCGTACACAGCGAGGAGTAGATTCTGTGTTTGTGGTGGTTGACAGGTTTTCAAAGATGTCACACTTTATTGCTTGTAAGAAGACCGCAGATGCATCCAACATAGCCAAATTGTTTTTCAAGGAGGTTGTGCGTTTGCATGGAGTCCCCAGGTCCATCACATCAGACCGAGACACCAAGTTCCTCAGTCATTTCTGGATTACTCTATGGCGGATGTTTGGTACTGCACTGAATAGGAGTTCTACAGCTCATCCTCAGACTGATGGGCAGGCAGAGGTCACCAACCGAACGCTGGGGAACATGATTCGGAGTATTTGCGGGGATAAGCCGAAGCAGTGGGATCTGGCTTTACCCTAGGTCGAATTTGCTTACAACAGCGCAGTACACTCAGCTACAGGAAAATCGCCTTTCTCTCTGGTTTATACTTCTCCACCGCGGCATGTGGTTGATCTGGTGGTACTACCCAAGGCTAATGGGGTGAGTACTGCAGCTGAAAGTATGGCCAAGGATGTGCAAGCCGTTAAGGAGACTTTCAGGGCGAAGTTAGAAGCTACTGGGCAGAAGAACAAAGTCGCTGCTGATAAGCGCAGGAGAGTCAAAGTTTTTGCTGTGGGAGATGAAGTGATGGTGTTCCTGCGTAAGGAGAGGTTCCCAGTTGGCACTTACACGAAGCTTCAGCCTCACAAGTACGGGCCTTTCAAGGTGCTGAAGAAGATCAATGACAACGCTTATGTGGTCGACTTGCCGGAATCTATGAATATTTCCAAAACCTTTAATGTGGCTGATATTTATGAGTTCCATGAGGATGCTGCCCTTTACCCTGGTATGAACTCGGGGTCGAGTTCTTTGGAGGTGGAGGAGACTAATGTAGGAGGGTTTGCTGCAAGAATCGAGGAAGAAACGGCTTTGCGGGAAAATGCAGAAAAAGATCGTCCGGTGTCAGATTGCCTATTATTATACCTTTCCGAAAAGGGAACCGCGCCACGAACACAACTCATTGCTTTGCCATGATGTATGGGCTCTAGAACCGTTTTGAGCTTGTCTTGGGCCTCAAAACAGTCGTTTTAGTTTTCCCGTAATTTCGGGCTTTTCTGTTTTATAGCCGCTTTAGTTTTTCTTTTAATTTAGGGCTTTTCTGTTTTACCTAATTTTCGTACTAGGGTTTCTATTTTCTATTTAAAGACTTTCTGTGCTGTAACAAAAGGGTATCTTTTAATAAAATAATTAATTTTGAGAGTTTTTCTCTTCTCTGGTGGATTCCAGAACTTATTCTTTTTTTAGGATTAGCGTTTGCTAACCCTTTGCAATTTCCGACTGCGTCAGTAATTAAAATAGATAATTTATTTTGGCAAGGAGCATAGCCAAGATTTTTTATTAATTAATTTTATATAAAATAGAAGTCATTACCTAGTTCAATAATTACATTTATAAGAAATTATATTAGTGTATATGTGTGTTTTCCTCTATAAATAAAAAATAAAAAATATATATTACTATATTTGTGAAGTAAAAGTTACAAGAAAAAAATACATTAGTAGATGTTGAACGAAAATGAATCTGTGTGACTTTGAGAATTAAAAGAGAGTGGGGATTTAAATTCATGAGCGGGGATGTTTTAAACAAATTAATATATATTGAACAACCAAATATATTAATTTCATTTTGATAAAAAAAAAAAGAAGATATACTCCTTTTTAAAGAACAAAAAATATACTCTCTCCAATTTTAAATATAAAAAAGTTTAATCAATAAAAATTGATGTATTTTGTTTAAAATTTAGATCAACTACATTAATTTTTGTTGAGTAAATATTTTTTTATATTTAAAATTAGAGTAGTCTTGAGCACGAATAAAATTGACAATTATTGTGTTAGAGTATAAAATTGACAATTATTGTCTTAGAGTATATTAAAATTATAGTTGAAAAAGAAATGTACTACATCCATAAAAGAAAAGAATTGTGACCAAGTTCTACAAATATATAAGAAAATTGAAGAAAAGGGACAAGATTCAAGGAGATGATGAACTTGGAAGATATATTTTATTGAAGAGATTTAATTTTTTTTTTCAATGTTCGTTGGGAATAAAAATACTATGATTAAAATTTCTCTCAATGCAAATAACAAAACTTTGAATTTGCTAAGGCAATTTTTTTTTATAATTAACTCTTTTATAATTATATTTATTTAGTATAGAGAATATTGAACGAGGAACTTCGCATGCTCCAAGGACGATGGTGAGAGAATATTGATTAAAGAACTTGGCTCCGAGGACGGTAGTGAACATTGGTAGAATGAGGTATTTGATCATTTTCTTTCAGCTCTACATCGGGGGATATCTACACAGACACCAACGATCAAATAAAAATTTGTCAGAGAATAAGAGGTTTTAGGATTAAAATTTATGTGTACCTTTATGACCTCAGAGGTCCTTTATATACTAAATTCATCTAAGGTTTTTGGAAGATTCCTTATGTGATCATCATAGGGAAAACTCATGATCTTAGGATCACCCTATGATATTAGACGTGTGCCCTTCTAGTTAGGAAATGACGCATGTCATCTAGTGTTCGTAATTACGATACAATTTCTATCAAGTGGTTCATGATGAGAGTGCAAGTGAGTTATCGTGTACGTCAATACCGAATTTCCTTTTCGTCTATCTAGTGGCTATGATTGGAGATCTAGGTAAGTTACAATGGACAACGACTCCAAAATTTATTCTTGGTAGCGGCTTGCTCTAGTTTCATAAAAGCTTATGTGATATCATTTAACTGGATCAGGTCGATCCAAAATCACTCATTTATTTGTTGGATTTGGACTAAGATACTTTAAATCTAACCCATAACAATATTATTAAAGATGGATAATTTATTCACTTAATAAAAGAATTGAGCACTATAAAACATATGAGAAGATTTTAAATTTTTGTTTTGTATTAAAAGAACTTAAAATTAACGATGTTGCAAACTCTCTTTGACGGAAGAAATCAAAATTTCTTTTAATTTTTCAAGATAAAAAAGTTGAAATAAGAATTGTACATATAATAAATTAAAAGTGAGTAGTATTTTAATTAGTGTTTACAATTAAAGACAGAGTAGTAATTTAATGGAGAAAAAAATTTGTGAATTTAACCTCATGGTCTTATTTCTAAGAGAAAAAAAAAACTAAAATAAAGATTAATAGTCATTTTTTAACTATTTTTATATGATATATTTAATATCTAATAATAATAATATTAAAAAATAAACATCTTAAATAATAATAATAATAATAAATTTAATTTAAATAATAAATATATTTTAAAAATTAAAATTTATTTTATTTATAAGACTAAAAGATTCTTCAAAAAGTAATTAAGAGAAGAAAAAATAAAATAATATTGGGTAAATTTTAAAAGGCTATAAAGTGCGTTAAGAATTTATTTTAAAAAAAAATGAAAAAAGATTGAGGAAACAAAAAACCAAGGCAAAGTTTATACCACAGTCCACAAATGGGGTGTTGGGGAACAGGAAAGCCGCTTTTAATTTTGGTGAAGGCAAGTGGGTCCCCAAGTAATCGTTTTGTAAAGGGATAATGGTGTCTTTAAGTATCAGCATTAAGTATGATGGTATTTTTCGTATTATTTTTATAAAAAAATAATTGGTGTCACTTTTTGATGTGAAAGTGTCTTTACACGCTTGTAGATGACACTTTTAGAACCTGATTAGTTTTTTTTTTTTTTTTTATAAATTTAATTACAGTTTTAATTCTTTTATTTTTATTAATTTATAAAATAGGTCAATTTATTTTAAAAATTGATAATTTTGTTCTTTCTCTTATATTTTTATATTAAAAAATAACGATTTGATGTATTTTAAATAACGTGAGATTCAATTCTATGATATAAAACCATCTAGATACATTAATTGTTTATATGTTATTAATTAAATTAGAAAATGAAAATTTTTTGAAGTTGAATGTTAAATGTTTATGGTGTTTTATTCTGATTTTGTGGATGTTAATCATTCTATATCATATCATATGACACGTTATTTAAGACATATCACGTCGCTTTTTTTTAGTTAAAAACTCAAATGAATGATCAATATTGACAACTTTTAAAATAGGAGGATCAATTTCATAAATCAGTAAAAATAGGGAGACTAAAACTGCAATTAATCTTTTTCTATAAATGGAATGAATTAATACATCTAGTATATTGAAAGAAGATTTATATTTAAGAATAATCTACTACTACTACTACTTACTCTACATGTCATCGTCTTAGATGATCAAACAATTGATCAACCAAACAAAAAGGCTAATCAGTTGACCATACAACAAATTGGCTAAGCACCAAATTTTACACGACAAAATTAGTTGACACATCTGGTGAGACAATGAAGGGGAATACACTATTCACACTTGCAATACCACAAAAAAAGTAACTAAGAGTTCAAGCAGAAGCTTTACCACAGGTTCAACTAGACGTTGTATAGGTAGAACTTTTATCACAAGTTTAACCATACTTTATTCATGTAGGATATTTTCCAAATGACCGGCTAAATACATTAATTAGTATTTACATTAGGGGAAATAATGGTGAATGATATGGTTAACAATGCAATAAAATGAATTGGATTGTCGTTAGTTATGCCAAATGCTCCGCTTATGACACAACTATGAAGATCACAAATCGAGAACTTGTTATTTGTCAAGATATGAGCTATGGAACACGAACACAACTATGTGGTGATTGTACGAGGGAGCAACCATGGAATAATATTCTACTAACCTCAATTAATCAACCATTAGGGATGTCAACAAGGTGGGGCGAGAGCATGGAGTAATGTCCCACTCCTCGTCCTTGCCACTCAAAATCTCTCGCATTCCTCATCTCTTTCTCCCTGCAGTCTCCGTAGGAACCCATCAACATAAAAATATAATTATATTTCTCTTTTTATTTATCAAACTAGTAGTAAATAATATATATAATTTAAACATAAAACAAATAAAAAATTGTGATATTATTTTGAGTCTTATTAGAATAATAAAAATCAAATATAAATAAGTTTATACATATATTGTATGAAATGACAAAGAAACATAATGTATAAAATGAAGTAGCTAGAATATCACTAGAAGGGGGGTTGAATAGCAATATTCGTGGTTTTAAAAATTCTTTTGAGTTTTAAAGTTTTATCCTCTTCGAGAGGATGAATATCAGAGGTTGTAAATTTAAAGCGTAGAGGTGTAGTTGATTACCAAATGATAAAGAGATAGAGAGAAGATAATGACACACATAAATTTATACTAGTTCACTCAATGAAGGCTACGTCCAGTCCTCACACACTTGTGAGATTTCACTAAGTATAAAAAACGATCAACCTCTCACTGAGGTTGGTTACAATTTGTGTATTCTAGAGCTTCACCAAGCTTACAATCTTTTATCTCATATTTCAACTTCTCTCAAGTGTATCTCACTTGGAAATTACAAGATGATATGATGTAGTTTGGGTTGTTTCTCTTTGTTCACACTTTCTAGCAAGATATTTCAGAGATCTAGTGTAAGATTATAGAAAGTATGATGAGAGGATAAAAATGCTCTTGATAGCCTTAGAATTTTTCTTTTTATGCTTAGTTATGTGTATTTAATGAAGAATAACAGCCTTCATTTTATAGAGATAAGGAAACTTTTTCTTCAAGAAAGTTGTCCTTTAAGACTGTTTTCTTTGTAATGATCCTTGAATTTTGTCTTGAATTGCAAAAACGCCATTGAATCTGTCCTCATTCAGCCTTGTACTTAAGAGGTTGATTGTCACGAAGCTATCTTGGAGGTTAGACCTTTCTAGAAGCTTGACAATAGGAAAATGCTTTTTCCCTTTTTTCTTTTCCAAGATATGTAATCTTAATTTACGTGACAAGTGCAACCTTTTGCACTTTGGTACTTTTAGTCATTTCTAATGCAGGAGGATGAAGAGGCAGTCATTCATCCTATATCGTTCATCCTCTAGTGTTCATCCTCTGGCGCTGATGACTTTGTTTCTTTATGCTATTTGTCCAGAATTTTATCTTCACTTAATTTGTTGACTTGGATCAGTGTTTCAGTGATAAAGTTGTTGGAACCAAGGTTGTTCTAAGTACTTAGGATTTTGATGTTTACAAAAGCACTCCATGTAATCTTATTTTGTACTTAGAATTATTATATAAAATGTCACTAGAAGATGACGTCATAAGAGGCAGAAGATGACACCACCAGAAGATACATCCAGAGGAAACAACCAGAGGATAAAAATGTCACCAGAAGGTTAGGCTAACTAATGCATCCAGAAGGTACCAGAGGATGCATCCTGAAGGCACCAGAGGATACACCTCCAGAGGATATCATCAAAGGTTAAATAACATCATTAGAGGATATCTTTCCTGGCCCAAATCAAAGGAAGCAGAGTCCAGAAGTAGACCTAGTCCAGACCAGAAGGAAGCCTGTTAGAGGGAGACTTAGTCCAGACCAGAAGGAATCATAAGTCAGACTTGGTCCATAATTAATTCTGACTAGAAGATAGCCTGGTAGTAATTATAAGAATCAGTCCAGACTTAATCAAAGATTCAGATAACTGGTCCAGAACAAATGACTTGGTTCAGACCTGGTCCAGACCAGAAGATAGCATGGTTCAGAGTATAAAACTAAGTCCAGATAAAAAGAAATGATTGTCCAGATTTAATCTAGACTTGATCCAGATTAGAAGGTAAATGTCTAGATTAAAATATCATAAGTCTAGATTTAATTTCAGTTCAATCCAGACTCAGTCCAGAATTGGACCAGATCAGAGGGAAAATGTTCAGATCAATGGTCCAGATTTAATCATCATGGCCCAGTGTTGGCCGAGATTAGAAGATCAGATCATATGGTCCAGTGATTGGCCGAGATTAGAGGATCACAACAGATCAAATTGTATGGTCCAGATGTGATCGAGATTAGAAGATCAAACGGTCCAGATTTTAATCATGATGAAAATCAGTGAAGACTTGATTAAAATTCGAAGAAGACTTGATTAAATTTTGATAGAAATTTGATCAAAGTATTAAGGGGATTTGATTCAAAAATTACTGAAGACTTGGAGAAATTCGAATGCAATCTGAAGCTTAAAAAGACATGGTTTGAAATTAAAAGAAACAAGATTGGTCAACAGAATTTTCAAAGGTAATCTAGAGCTAAAAAGATATGTTTTTTATTTAAATGAAACCCGATTGGCCAAGTTATTTTTGCAAGAGAATCTGGGCAGATTCAGCTCGAATTTAAGCATGGAAGAAACCCTAATTATTCATCTATAAAAGGAGGATAAGGGCAGAAGACTTAGCATTGTAAATACTTGAGAGTCATACACTTCCAAAAGCAAAATACTTGAGTTTTCAGTGAGGTCAATTGTGAGTATCCGCTTTCCATAAGCAAGTACTCTAAGTTTTTCTTTCCCTTGTGTTAGGTCTAAGTTGTTGAAGTAGAGTCTACAATCTGAGGGAGTCAAAAGGAGTAGCAGATTACTTAGCAATTAGATTCAAGGTTATTTTCCTCAAAAGTCTAGGGTTGTTAGACTTTTTGAGAAGACTGACTTGGAGGGTCAGTGGTACTTTGTAATTCAAGGTTTTTGAATTAGTGAAATCCTTCAAAGTGAAGGGACTGGACGTAGCATAGTTAACGGTGAACCAGTATAAAATTCTGAGTTTTTATTTACTTTATATCCGCTGCTAACTCTGTTTTAATTTATACATAACATGTTTTGTTTTAAAACTAAAAAGTATTCAAGTTAGTCAAACACAATTCAACCCCCTTCTCGTGTTTGCACCTTCAAGAGCTTCTATAAATTAAGACACGACTTGTACTTTTGCCTTTTGAATTCAAACATATGGGTTAGCAAAATATAGCTGTTGGAGGCTTTGCTAAGTTTCCTTTGATTTGTCTTTATTTGCAAAGCTGTCATTTAACCTTTATCCTCATGTTTGAGTTGTAGGAGGATGAAGCTTTCATTTGTGACTTGTGGTTTTTGACTTTTCCTTTTCCCAACAATTGTAGTGTATTGCTTTATCAATCAAGGACATTGTTTTTTTGTGCTTTTGTACTTTTACCTATTTCCCATGTGAGAGGATGAAATAAATTACATGAATTCATCCTTTTTTCTACTTTGTTTATCCTCTTTTCTATTTCATTTATCCTCTAACATAGAGCTCATGAAGTCATCCTTAAACTTTAGCATTGCTTGTCTTTTGACATAGATTCATTTTCTTTTAATTTATGACGTACATTCATCCTCTCTTCCATATTGTTTGTCCTCTGTCTTAGAGGTTACAATTTCATCATCCACTTGTTTATCCTCTAATGTAGAGGATATGTTAAAATGTGTAAAATACACTTTATTTGATCAAGGAGGTGAGGAACCCGTTTTCCAAATTTAATACACTCAAGAGCACATTTTAGATAACAAACATAATCATAATCTTTGAAATAATTTTGTTATCATTAAAACATTTGAAAGAGATTTTGTCTCAACATAAAATACTTGAATTGATACATACAAAGTGAATAAAATATAAGAGATAATGTAACACCCCGAGTTTTTACACAGCGCGAGTGTATTTTTTTTAACCAAAATAAATAAAAGAATTTTCCAATTTAATTCAGAATGATTAAAATCAATCCAAATTAAAAATCGTTCGACATCGTAATCAAAAATAGAAAGGTAATTAAATAATTACATCACGATTAATCAAGTAAGATATTTTTGGGAATTTAATCTTCAAAATATACTAAAATAAAAATACATCCAAAAGCTGTATCATGGACCCACTAAAATATTATCAGAGTGCAGAAAAGATTTAGCGGAAAAGATATACACTAATTCCCAAAATACATCATTACATCCCCATAGCTCAAGACCCTATACAACAAGTCTAAACTGATCATGCACTAAAGCTACAGTAGCACGGTTTCCACCGCATCCTCTACAAGTATTGTCTTCACCCAGCTGTCAGTCCCTCTGCGTTGTCCACAAATACGCTGTATGTGAAGATCAAGGAAAACTAACGACGTCTCTGTCATTAGTGTAACCGTCGGTAGGACGGGTTCGGGTATCATCTAAGAGCAAAGCCCAATTTTCCAAAATAATAGTAAAGGGTCACCGACCGAAATTAACAATTACCATAAAGCAATTATTTCTGATAAAACAGATACACTCATGGCATATTATATAACCATGATGATAAATAAGGATGCTCATTTTTTAAAAGACATGACATTTGTACCTTTGCAAAACAGCAACCAAATTAATATAAAGATCATGTTGTAAGTACAAATATCAATTCAACAATCACAACAATTCATTAGAAATTCAGATCTCATAAGGTACTTACACACATCGATTCCCACTCATCAACTTATATTAAAATATGACTCACAATCAAACTCCCATGCAATATATATATGCCAATGTACACAACTTCTTGGAATAACCAAGGTGCAGTCGCTCACAGACCAGCACACATGCAGTCTCTCACGGACCAACACGATTTACGGATTTGAATGGACCACCACGAACACGCGGCCATTCCGTAGCCCGAATAGAATGGACCAGCACGAACACGCGGCCACTCTAAACCCGAATAGAATGGACCACCACGAACACGCAACCACTCTACAACACATCACAGTTACTACATTTACGTGTATTAGCCTCTCACAGGCCAAATACACAGAAGTTAAATCCTCGCACGGATAGAATGGACCACCACGAACACGCGGCCATTCCATTGCCCGGATAGAATGGACCACCACGAACACACGACCACTCTATAACCATCATGGTTACTACTTAACTTCGCGGCCCATCACGGTCACCGCATCAACTCATGGACATGCAATGTTTTCTCTTTCCTGAAAACAGTATGCAAATACTAGCTAAAAATCCAGCCACTCCATCACCAAATCAGACCATCTCAAACCATCTCAACTATCCCAATAATTTTCATTTTCAACACATCAACAAAGAATTCAAGAACTGCATCGTCACCACCTCAACCCTTCTCAAAAACTCCATTTTAATTCATCACAAGCCTTCCCAATGTTTCCCTAACTCTTTAAGTTCATAAACCAATGTTTAAAACTGGAATTTTTGAAGAAAAAAAACAATATGTATTCGAATACATAAGCTAAAACAGTGAAAATCAGCATTTATCACCACATCAACAAATAATTCAGGAACCTCATCATCACCACCTCAAACCACCTCAAAAACTCCATTTTAATTCATCACAAACCTTCCCAATGTTCCCCAACTCTTAAAGTTAATAAACCAATGTTTAAAACTGGAATTTCTGGAAAAAAACTAATCTGTATTCGAATACAGCTTCCTTGTATTCGAATACATAAGCTAAAACAGTGAAAATAGCATTTATCACCACATCAACAACGAATTCAAGATCCTCATCACCACCTCAAACCATCTTAAAAACACCATTTTAATTCATCACAAACCTTCCCAATGCTCCCCAACTCTTAAAGTTCATAAACCAATGTTTAAAACTGGAATTTCTGGAAAAAAAACTAATCTGTATTCGAATACAGTTTCCTTGTATTCGAATACAGAAGCTAAATTAGTGAAAAATCAGCATTATGTATTCGAATACGAGGTTGTCGTAGTCGAATACAGATGCGAATACAGTGGCAAAAATTGCAATCCTGTATTCGAATACGACATGGTCGTAGCCGAATACAGATGCTAAGTCAAAAGCAAAAATCACTCATCTGTATTAGAATACAGAGGGTCGTATTCGAATACAAGTTCAAAATTTTGAATAAAAACAGAAACTTTGCAGGCATGTATTTGAATACACCCCTTCGAATGCAGTGGTATTTTTCAGAAACTTCAACACCTTTTCAAATTATTTTCTTTGAAAAACCAATACAACACTTGTAACACCCCGAGTTTAAAACACAGTGCGAGTGTATTTTTTTTTAAATAAATAAAAGGGATTTTCAAAATTATTAATTCAAAAGAATTAAAATAAAATTCTAATTAAGTCGTTTCGTAAAATAGTACGTCGTAATTCCATCGATGAACGTAATTAAATAATTTCATCATAATATCACTAAGTACTTAACTTTGGGAATTAATAATAAACATTAATACATTTCAAAAAGACAGTGTCATGTCATCTCAAAAAGAACACCCGGCCTGTGGCCCACTAAACAAGATCAGAGTGCAGAAGAGATCAGCGGAAAATTTATACAATAATTCCCAAAATAAATGATTACATCCACCGAAATCAAGACCCTATACAAAAATTCTAACTGATCATGCACTAAAGCTACAGTAGCAAGGATTCCCTCCGCAGCCCATGCAAGTCTCGTTCGACTCCGCAGCTCGCCTCGACGTAACGTCCTCCTCCTCATCATATAAGGAAGGATCAGTCTCCTCCGAAGTCAGATCAATATACAATCGGGGTCGCTTCGGCGGTGCCGGAATCTCAAAGCAATCATCGGACGTCCTAGATGGACCCAAAACATCATCTGCTACTAGTGTCGGTCTTTGATTCTCTTCTTCCACCTCGGTTTCATGAACAGCTCCTCCAGTCACTGGGTTGGGAGTCACCACACCTACAGTGGCCTCTGTCTCAACCACTCTCGTCGGCTCCTCCGCGTCCTCAAAAACTCCGTGCGCCTCCAATACCAATTTGAAAGGCATTGGAAAGTCAATCCTCATATGGGTGTGCTCCACATAGTCTACTACCCCGTTAGTCCTGCAGGTCCTCGCCAGTCTCCCCGTGTACGTCGCCCTGCTTGGGATGGGGTCGTATACCCAAGCAGTAGGCCGGAGACGATCAATGAAATCGAGCGACGTTTCCGTCGTCTGGGAACCCACTGGTGATATGGGTTTGGGGGGCATCTGAGGGCAAAGCCCAATTTTCCACAATAATAGTAAAGGGTCACCGACCGAAATTAACAAATAACACATAACATTTATGTCAATAATAACAAGCATATTCATGGCATGTTATGTAACAGTGATGATAAATAAGGATGCTCATTTTGAATTTTCATGACACGTATACCTTTTCAAACAGCAACCAATTTAATATAAAAATCAAGTTGTAAGTACAAATATCAATTCAGCAATCACACCAATTCATCAGAAATTCATAATTTCATACGGTACTCACACACATTGATTTTTACCCGTCAACATCATATCCAATCATAATTCACCGGTCAACCACCCCGATGCAATATGTATATGCTCATGTACTCAACTTCTTGGAATTGTCAAGGTGCAGTCGCTCACAGACCAGCACACGTGCAGTCGCTCACAGACCAGCACACGTGCAGTCGCTCACAGACCAGCACGAATTATATAAGTTAGACTTTAATGGCCAACATGACCATGGTGCAATCTCTCACAGATCAGCACCAGTGCAGTCGCTCACAGACCAGCACTCGTGCAGTCGCTCAACAGACCAACACATTTCACGTATACCAAGGTACAATCGCTCACAGACCAGTACCAGTGCAATCGCTCTCAGACCAGCACTCGTGCACTCGCTCACAGACCAACACGATTTGCGCATATCAAGGTACAGTCGCTCACAGACCAGTACCAATGCAGTCGCTCACAGACAAGCACTCGTGCAGTCGCTCAACAGACCAGCACGTTTTACGCATTACTCTGTGGCCCATCGCGGTCACCACCTGACTATGTAATGCATGAACATACAATGTTTTCTCTTCACTGAAAACAGTATGCAAACATCAGCAAAATTCAGCATTTCCATCATTTCCCCAAAACCATCTCAACCCAAATAATTTCATTATCATCACATCAATAAAAACATTCAAGCACCTCATCATTACCACTTCACACTATCTCAAAAACTCCATTTTTATTTATCACAAGTCTTCCCAATGTTTCCCCAAATCTTAAAGTTCATAAAACAATATTTAAAACTGAGATTTCTAGAAAAATGAATCTGTATTCGAATACAGCTTCCTTGTATTCGAATACAAAAGCTAAAATAGTGAAAAATCAATACTCTGTATTCGAATACAGCTTCCTTGTATTCGAATACAGAAGTTAAAACAGTGCAAAATCAGCATTTTTCACAACATCAATAAAGATCTCAAGCACTTCATCATCACCACTTCAAAACTATCTCAAAAACTCCATTTTAATTAATCACAAACCTTTCCAATGTTTCCCCAACTCTTAAAGTTCATATGACAGTGTCTAAAACTTGAATTTCTAGAAAACACAAATCTGTATTCGAATACAGCTCCTTTGTATTCGAATACAGAAGCTAAAATAGTGAAAAATCAGCATTATGTATTCGAATACGAGGGTGTTGTATTCGAATACATATGCGAATACAGTGGCAAAATTTCAATCCTGTATTCGAATACGACAGGGTTGTATCCGAATACAGATGCTAAGTTAGAAGCAAAACTCCCTTATCTGTATTCGAATACAGAGGCCCGTATTCGAATACAAGTTCAAAAATTTGAATAAAACAGAAGCTTTGCAGGCTGTATTCGAATACACCTTGAATTCAGTGAAATTTCCTGAAACTTCAATACATTTTCAAATTCTTTTCTTTCAGAAACCAACACAACACCAGAACAAAATTACTATTCTTTTGAAACCACAAAACTCAAAATATTTTTCACCATCAACAGATTTTCCAGAAACACCTTCACCCATTTAAATCCTTCTCCTTTAAAAATCACCATCAACACGATCAACAACAGATTTTTAACAACACAATTAGTAAGCCGAATCATCACCACCAGAATAACCTCACTGTTTTTCTTTAACCACAAAACTCAAAACATTTTTCATCAACAACAGATTTTCTAGAAAACACTTCCACCATTTTAAATCCTTTTCTTTTGAAACCATCATCAACACCAGATTGTTTCAACATAACCGAAACAGAATCACCAACACCAGAACAACATCATAGTTTTCTTTATTCATCAAAACAGAAAGTTAACCACCAAAACAGTACAACACAAACCACTCATGCATTTGGATCATCCTCAAAACAACATGCAAAGCATTTTTCAGCTTTCCCACACAACAAAATAGCATTGAGGTAACAACCAAAACAGCAAACATCACAAATTATTAAAACAACAACATAATGCATTTTTCTCATTTTATGACAACATACACAACAATTTCGTTTTTTTCAAAACAGAACCTCAAATATAATCACACATCAAACATGCATTTACAACCCTAAAATGCAAACTAGAAAGTGGAAGGTGCCCCTTACCTCTGTTGCGTTTCTGCTCCCGTTCACGTTTCCACGACAAAAATCGGCGAAGTTTCCGTTTGCGTTTACCGCTACCAAAGTTAGTTCTCTAGCTCCGTAATGAGGAGAGGAACAACTTTTGTTCTTCGTACTTGGTGGTTTGGTGCTTGGATTTCCAAGTAATCTCACTTTTGAGCAACTTTTTTTTTCTTTCTATGAACGGGAAACAGAATGGGAAGAGGAAGAAGAAGGGTACTGTTTCATGCAGTAAGGGAGGAGGGAAGGTTTCTGTCTTTGCTCTTCCTTCTCACTCATATATATAGGCATATGTATGTGCTACCTCATCCGACAATAATATTATAATATTGCTTGATCATCATGTACGTAACCACTCTTGTCGCAATTAGCAGATAACATCTTAATTAACTGTCTGATAATTTAATTACTCGTAATTAAATTTAGTTTAACCTTCATCCAATAATTTTAATTCAGCCTCCAAAATAAATATTTATATATATATTTTTACACAAAATATACATATATTAAATATTTTACAATTATTCCCCAAAATACACTGAATATTAAATCCATAATTTAATTTTTAAATTTAAGGGTCTTACAAACACCAAAACATAATCACCATTTCTTTGAAACCACAAACTCAGAACATTTTTCATCAATAACAGATTTTCCAGAAAACACCGCCACCCATTTTAAATCCTTTTCTTTTGAAAACCACCATCAACACCACAACAACAGATTTCCAGAACAAAATCACGGTTTTTCTTTAACCACCAAAACAGAAAGTCAATCACACAATAAAAACGTTTTCATTCCCCACAATGAAACCATAAAAACTTCCTCCACTCAGAAACAAGTCAACACCACCAGCAAAAACCTTACCCTAAAAAATAGTCACAAAATAGTGCAACACAATCCAACTCATGCATTTTGGTCATTCCCAAAAAAACATGCAAAGCATTTTCCAGTATTCCCACACAAATAAAACAACATTGATGTATCAACCAAAACAGCAAACATCACATATCATCAAAAACATCCACAACATGCATTTTCATCATTTATAAGGACATGCAAAACAGTTTCACTTTAAAAACAACAACGCAAACATCATCAATGCCACAACAGCATACATTTACAGCCCTAAATGCAATCTAGAAAGTTGGAAGGTGCCCCTTACCTCTGTTTCGTTTTCTGCTCTCGTTCACTCTACCGCGACAAAAGTCGGCGAAATTCCCGTTCGCGTTCGCCGCTACAAAAGTTAGTTCCCTAGCTCTGTAACGATGAGAGGAACAACTTTTGTTCTGGACACTTGCTGGTTCGGCGCTTGGATTTCCAAGTAATTTGACTTTTGAGCAACTCTTGGTTACCACTAACACAGAAAACAGAAAGAGAAGAGAAAGAAGGGTTCTGTCGCATGCAGTAAGGAAATAGGGGAAATGTTTTCTGCTTTCCTTTTCTGGCTTCTCACTCATATATATAGACATATATGTGCCACCTCACCCAACACATTAATATTTTAATATTGCTTGACCATCAGGTACTTAACCACTCTCGTCGTAATTAACAGATAACATTTTTAATTAACTGTCCGTAATTTAACTACTCGTAATTAAATTAATTTATCCTTCATCCAATTAATTAATTCAACCTCCAAAATAAATATTTATATATATATATATACATAAAATATACATATATTAAATATTTTACAAAAATTCTCAAATACACTTAATATTAAATGTATAATTTAATTTTAAATTTAAGGGTCTTACATTACTACCCCCCTTAAATTAGTTTCGTCCTCGAAACTACATGTCGATAAACATTTGAGGATGTTGTTCCCTCATCTTACTCTCTAGTTCCCAAGTCGCGTCTCCAGTAGTCGGATTCCAATACACTTTGACTAGTGGGACTTCCTTGTTCTTCAACTGTTTAATCTTCCTGTCCTCAATTCTTACAGGTAATACTTCGAATGACAGGTTATCCTTCAGTTGAATTGTGTCTGGTTCGATCACATGTGACGGATCTGAAATGTATTTTATTAACTGCGACACGTGAAATAGGTCGTGAATATTGGACAATATTGGAGGTAAAGCAATCTGATAAGCCACTGGTCCAATTCGTGCAGTAATCTGGTATGGTCCAATAAATTTCGGAATCAATTTCCTTGATTTAATAGCTCTACCAACTCTTGTTGTAGGCGTGATCCTTAAGAAATACGTGATCACCCTGTTCAAATTCTAAAGGTCTGCGACGCTTGTTCGCATAACTCTTCTGACGGTCTTGTGAAATATTCATTTTCTCTTGTAACCTCTTGACCTTCTCTGTAGTCTGTTGCACCATCTCAGGTCCAACAATCATACTTTCTCCGTCCTTATCCAGCATAAAGGCGTCTGACACTTGCGTCCATACAAAGCCTTATAGGGTGCCATTCCAATACTTGCGTGAAAACTATTGTTGTAGGTAAACTCAATCAATGGCAATACCTCATCCCAGTTTCCTCTATCATCCAACACACATGCTCTCAATAGATCTTCCAAGGAGTGATTTGTTCTCTCAGTCTGTCCATCTGTTTGTGGATGGTAAGCTGAACTCAATTTCAATTTCGTTCCCAACGCTTCATGCAGCGATCCCCAAAAGTGAGATGTGAACTTTGGATCACAGTCCGATACAATACTCGATGGAACTCCGTGTAATCTCACAATCTCGGAAATGTAGATCTCCGTCAGCTTATCTACCTTATAAGTGGTCTTTACCGGCAATAAATGTGCGGATTTTGTCAATCGATCCACTATTACCCAAATCGAATCATTCTTTTTCCTTGTCTTGGGCAATCCGGTTATAAAATCCATGGAATTGCTCTCACACTTCCATTCTGGTATATCCAAAGGTTGCAACATTCCAGCAGGTCGTTGATGTTCCACTTTCGCTTTCTGACAAGTTAAACAAGCCGATACATACTCCGCTACGTCCCTCTTCATTCCTGGCCACCAGTAATTCTGTCTTAAGTCCTGGTACATCTTGGTCGCTCTAGGATGAATACTCAATTGCTCTTATGAGCCTCTTCCAAGATCGTTCTTCTCATATCTGCAACTGCTGGTACACAAATTCTTCCATTACATCTCAAAATATTATTTGGTCCGATCCTGAATTCAGTTGTCTTTCCTTGCACTATTAAGTTCCTCTTTTCTTGGATTAATGCGTCATCTTGCAAGTTCGCAATCTCCTCAAGTAGTCCACTCGAAATCTTTAACATTCCACACTTTAAAATTCCTGATGCAAACTTTACGTCCAAGTGTAGATCTCTAAATGCTTTCCACAACTCTTGTTGTCTGGCCATTATCATTGAAGATACTGAAACACTTTTCCTACTCAATGCATCAGCCACCACATTGGCTTTCCCAGGGTGGTACTGCAATGAAAAATCAAAATCCTTGAGAGTCTCCATCCATCTCCTCTGACGCATGTTCAATTCTTTCTGATCGAACATATACTTCAAACTTTTATGGTCACTGAATACCGTGAACGTGCATCCATATAAGTAGTGCCTCCAGACCTTTAATGCAAACACTACAGCAGCAAGCTCTAAGTCATGAGTACACTACAACATTTTTGAGGTGTGGCAACAATAAAAAAGTGTGGCGTAAACCAAATAAACCGTGGTCTAAAGGTTAGGCAACGGTTTCACAACGGTTTACAAAGTGTGGTGTAGGTGGCCGTGGCCTATTAGAAAACGCAACGGTTTTTTACTTTTGCCCATGAATTCTAAAAAACCGTTGCCGAAGACACTAAAAGAGGCAACAGTTTTTTTGAATGCTTCAGGCAACGGTTTTATGAGTTGGTTTTGCCAACAATTTCATAAATATTGCATATACAGTTAGGAAACAGTTTTGTGCATATTATATTTGTTTCAAGCAACACATTTGTATGTGTTGCATATAACTTTAGACCACGGTTATGGAAATGTTGGCAAAACATTTCGGCCACAATTGTTTTACATGTTGCCTAATTGTTTAGGCCACGGTTTTATAAGTTGTGGCAACAATAAAAAAGTGTGGTGCAACAAATTTATAAAGTTGTCAAAAGCATAGGCAACGGTTTTTTGGTTTAAGGCAATAGATTTGTATGTGTTGTATATAACTTTAGACCACGGTTATGGAAATGTTGGTAAAACATTTCGGCCACAATTGTTTTAAGTGTTGCCTAATTGTTTAGGCCACGATTTTATAAGTTGTGGCAACAATAAAAAAAGTGTGGTACAACACATTTATAAAGTTGTCAAAAGCATAGACAACGGTTTTTTTATTATGATTCTCTTTTATGATTCCTTGCCATCTTTCGGGAATATATGATTCTCTTTTATATGAGTTAAGCAATTTGCAAAGCTGTTAAAGAAAAAAGCAACAAAATTAATTTTGCTTATTCGGCATTGTAGAGTAAAATGTATGGAATACAATCTATTTAGGTTAGAACAACAATCTTGATTCAAAAGTAACCAAATATGAGAAACACAAACAGAGAAAATGCGATATTTAATTATAGTGTTCGGCCAATTGCGTCTCTGACTCCAACTACAGAGCGGCTGCAACATCTTTCTATGATTTCAAGTACCCATTCTCTGTGTCATCCACCACATTTTGAAACGAAAAAGACTCATAAATCTTAAACCCCTGAAACAAAAATACCAACAAAATCAAAACTTTGAATCACTCACCTTAAATACTAACTCTTGAAAACATAATAAACATCAAAAACCAAAAGGAGACACTTCAATCTTTAAACCACACAGTGTCAAGTGTCAACACAACAACATCAAAATAATCAAAGAACAACATCCATTTTTTTTTCATTATGACAAGATAAAACAAAAACATAGCAATCACCTACAAAAAGCACAAAAGTTAAAGGCTCAAAAATTAAAACTTTGAGTCACTCACCTTAAATACTAACACTTGCAAGTATAATAAACATCAAAAACCAAAAGGGTACCTTTAAAAACAATTTTGCATTTAAAAAACAAACAAAAAATGGAAAAAAATGTAACTTTTTAAAGAGAGAAATGAACATACTCAAGCTTGCCAATGGGAAAGACTCTTCGACTACCCTTTTGATGAGATGAAACGCCAAGAAATGCACCATTGAGCAATGAACCACCAGAAGCAGAGGTAACAAGAACATTGTCATGAACATGACTCAGAAACTTCTTTCCCAACACCATCAAGTTACCATCAACAATAGATATTTCTGCCCCCATAGTCATCTTTTTTGTTGAAATTTAACAAAGAAAATCACAGCAAAATGGTTTTTGCTCCAAATTAATTTATTTTAATTTCGATTCTATAATATGCTACACAAGCTATGAGACACTTCAATTAGACGACTTTGCAGTTGTTGTATTTGTGCAGCTATACAGAATCCAACCTTCATCCTATGTGGAGGTTGGATTTCCAAGAGTATTTTTGTTAATTAGTTTATTCTCTAAGTTTAATCTTTTCTTGTTACCCCTCCATGGTTCATAATAAGTTTAACCTTGTCCTGGTACCTCTCCATGGACTCAAACAATAGTCGCCTCATCATGCATATCATTTATAACTCAAAAATATGCATACTAACTCCTCTTTTTCATTAGAAACATTTTTGTGGCACCCTTCATTGGCTTTTTTAAATCAAAGTATTTTCCAGCAACAATGTAATTATGAAATCTATATAATCAACTACCACAACCATTTTACAATCAATATTTTCCAAATAAATATATGGAAACACACGGTACATTCTATATGCATGCAAACTTATCATAATAACATGTGAGAAATTTTAAATTGCTTTGAGTAGTAAATACAAGAAGTATAAATTATAATTGTTTAGTTATAATTCTCTCTTTATGTATGAATCCCAGGACAATCACTGCTTCATAAATCAGCATAGCCATGTATTATATACTCAGTACCAATTAAATAATCATTTCCTGTAAAGAATAATTCATGAAATGTTGCAACAATGGATTAAGATCACTAATCACGAACACCATACAGAAGTAGGTTTTTCTAAATTTTATTTCAGCTTGATGCACTCCAAAGAATATTTAATGCCATGTTGCAATCATTGTTTTAAATTAAAGCACAATAAAGAATGAGATTATTCTAAATCTAAAACCAGAGTCAGAATAGTTACCTTCATGATGCTCATCAGATGTATGAAAATTGGAGGTAGGAGTATTCTCTAAATTAAAGTTGGCATGCAATCCTAGTCCAGTGTTGTTAGATACAGAAACAGATTCAATTTTTTCAGAAATAGCATTACCACTAGTAATCTCCTCCTGTGAAACTTGGGCTGCATCTAATTCACAGTTCCTTCGTAAACTTACAGCAGTAACATGCAAGTTAGGATGCTCAAATGGACCATTAGCATTTGATGAGGATGTTAGCACTTGTTGATTTCCAGTGATTGGTTGTTGGATTACAGGCCACTCATCATGAAAACCTTGTCGCTCAGAATTATTTTGACAGTGCAGACTCAAGCTGGACTCTAAATTTCCAGATGATGAAACTCCTAAGGAATTACAATGGTTATGGGAAACAGCATCTTGAGATGTTCTGCCCATTCTTACAATGTCTGCCATTGAAAGATGTCCTTTGCTCACACCTGTCGACCAGGGTTGAGGTCCTGGTGACACTTGGGTAGTATTTGACATGGAGACACCTATTCCTAATGACTGTTTTCCATTATCAGAATTAAAAGAATCACTGCACCAAAATTTTAAAATATATATATATATATATAAGGTAAATAAATACTTTCACATTTCATATTAGTAATTTGGCAAGGCCTAAACTCAAATATACAACATCAATATTGGTGCACTATTAAAAAGAGCAATCCCAACATAGCAGATTCCATAGAAAGGTCAGATCCATTGCCGGTCTACAGGCAGGCAGCCTTCCCTTGCATTTGCAAGCAGTTGATTCCATGATTGGAACTTGTGAATCATTAGACAGATGAAAGCAACTCTAACAATTTCAAGACTACCCCATCAGATATTAGTATACTATTCACTGATTATTTATGTTATCCAAAATATAACTAACTAACGCATACACAAAAATGCATAAATAGTTTGGTGGCTGTCAATAACATGCGACAAAACTCCTAATCGCAATTCACAACTCTCAGCATGTCTATATTAAACACACAAACAAGAGGGAAAGACAGTTCCCAAGAGGAGAATTTCTAAATTAGGGAAAATGGTTAAACATCCATTAAGTATTCAATTTCCTCCAATCATCATCAACCATTAAGTTCCCTGATGATCAGTGTGTTGAATAGCTGCTACAGCGGCGCTATAACGCTATAGTGTAGCGGAGTTTGAAACCAAACCTAAATAGACTATCTATACCTTTTTATTCATAGACAACAAGACCTACATCATTAATAATAAGCAAAGAGGGAGAAGATGAATACCTCGAGCGAATACGGAGAAGACGGAGAAGACGGAGCAATGCGCAAAAGGGGAAATAGAGAATGAAGAGGAAATAGTTCCGATTGAAGGTTGAAGGTTCTGTTTCTTGGTTCCGATTGAAGGTTGAAGGTCGAAATTTGGTTAGGTCACCGGGCACGTACTGATTTCGATCGCGCGCAGCTAGCTTGCTTTGTTTCTATGATTTTGCAACAATAATAAAAAATAATGAAGCTATTAGGAAATTTTTCAAAAAATAAAAAAAAATACAATAATTAATTAATTATTATTTAAATTAACTTGAGGCCACATTTTTTATTGCTTTAGACCACACTTAAAATATGTAGTTATTAAACCTAATTAGGCAACGGTTTTTCTTCGTGGTAAAACAGCAACACTTTTAAAATAGTGGCTTAATCGGTGACAATACCAAATATGCAACGGTTTTTCATTCAAAGTTAAAAAATTGTACTCTATAAATAAATTATAGGCAACACCCGAAAAACTGTTGTCTATTTCCGTTTCCAGCCACACTTTTTTACCCGTTGCTAAGGGAAGTGTGGCCTAAAATGAAAAATGTTGTAGTGGTAGGATAGTTTCGTTCGTGAGTTTTCAACTGCCTTGAGGCGTAAGCTACAACTTTCTTGTGTTGCATCAAAACACATCCCAAACCTTGGTGAGATACATCACAGTAAACTTCATAGGGTTCCTCTGGTTGTGGCAAGACCAATACTGGTGAGGTCGTCAACTTTTCCTTAAGCAACTGAAAACTTTCCTCACACTTTTCCGTCCATGCAAACGACTTATTCTTTCTGGTGAGTTGTGTCAAAGGAGCTACAATCTTAGCAAATCCTTCAATAAATCTCCTGTAGTATCCTGCCAGTCCGACAAAACTACATATGTATGTGATAGTCTGAGGCTGTTTCCAGGCAAGAATTGTCTCAATCTTTGCCGGATCTACAACGATTCCTTCTTTTGTTATCACATGTCCCAAGAAATTCACTTTCTCAAGCCAAAACTCGCACTTCGACAGATTGGCGTACAATTGCTTCTCTCATAAAACTTCAAGAACTTGGCGTAGGTGCTCTCCATGTTCTTCTTCATCCTTTGAATAAATCAATATATCATCGATGAACACCACAACAAATTTATCCAAGAATGGGCTAAAGATTCTATTCATATAATCCATAAAAATTGTTGGTGCATTCGTAACTCCAAATGGCATAACGAGATATTCATAATGTCCGTAACGGGTCCTGAAAGCAGTCTTTTGAATATCTCCTTCTCTTACCCGAATCTGATGGTATCCTAACTTCAAATCGATCTTTGAAAACACTGCGGCTCCTCTCAATTGGTCCATCAAATCATCGATGTGTGGTAAAGGATAACGATTCTTAATAGTTACCTTGTTAAGTTGCCTATAATCCACACATAAGTGCGAACTTCCATCCTTTTTCTTAACCAATAACATCGGAGCTCCCCATTGCGACACACTTGGTCTCATAAATCCTTTCTCCAACAAACCTTCTATTTGACCCTTAAGCTCGCTTAATTCCAATGGCGACATTCGATATGGCACAATTGAAATAGGTCCAGTTCCGGGGTGTAGATCAATGAAGAATTCCACCTCTCTTACTGGAGGTAATCCTGGAATTTCTGTTGGAAATATGTCCGGGTACTCTTTGACTAACACCACATCTTCTATGCTCACATCCATCTTGGTCTCCACGTTAGCCAATGATAAAAATTCCTGAGTTCCTTCTCTTTGTGACACCCCGAGCTTGTTAGCAGCCAAATACCGAACGACTCCAGGTTCGGGGAAAAGAACTAATTTGCAAGCACAATCCAAGACTACATAATTATACGACATCCAATCCATGCCGAGAATGATCTCGAGTGATTGTAGGGGTAAACAGATTAAATTAACCAAGAAATCTCTATTCTGAATCGTTACAGGACAACGTAAACATGCAGAAATTACGCTCAAAGTCTTAGCAGGTGTGGAAACAACCAAATCAAAAGGCAAAGCAGACATAGATAGCTTCAAACGATTCACACAGTCCATAGCAATGAAAGAATGGGTTGCCCCCGAATCAAAAAGTGCAGTTAGTGTGTTACCTGCAATCTCGCTGGATTAAATTAGGAGCTTGACTCCCAGCTTCAGCACCCATGTGATAGACGCGTCCCCGAGCAATAGGACGAGTAGTCCTAGTTGCGTTCACGGTTGGTTCCACCTTCG
This sequence comes from Cicer cuneatum, assembly GCA_037974295.1. Classification (NCBI taxonomy): domain Eukaryota; kingdom Viridiplantae; phylum Streptophyta; class Magnoliopsida; order Fabales; family Fabaceae; genus Cicer; species Cicer cuneatum. Next base: position 47,494,161 of record JBBPBO010000003.1, on the reverse strand, counting down.
GAGCCATGCAATCCCTTGCAAAGTGTCCTGGCTTATGGCAATTGAAACATGGAGGGTCCCTTACGGTACAAGCAGTAGCGTAATGTCCTTCTTTCCCACATCGGAAACATCGAACCCCTTGTCCCAATTGTCGTCCAAAACTCTAGTTCACCGGGCGATTCTGGCCCCTGTTGTTGTTCTGTGGCCGGTTATATGGCTTAGCAACTTGCTTCCCTTTATTATTCTGATAATTCATCCGGCTCGGCCCTCCTGAATTAAAGTTACCTCCTCGGCTGGCCCTCCTGTTCTTCATATCCTCAACTTCTCTACACCTCTCCACTAATGCTTGGAAACCTTGAATTCCCAAGGGTAAAACTGAGTCTTGAATCTCATACCTCAGCCCACTTTGGAAACGATGACACATAAACTGTTCATCCACCTCTTAACGGAAAAATCTTAAATGTCTTGACAAAGATTCAAACTTAGCTGCATATTCACCCATCGTCATGTTTCCTTGGTGTAATTTCAGAAAATCATCACCCAACTTAGTTCTAGTGCTCATCGGGAAGTATTTGTCCAAAAACTTCTTTTTGAACGACTCCCAGTTCACCTCCTCATGAGCTGATCCCATCAGTAGCCTTGTACTCCTCCACCAATATTCTGCATTCCCTAGCAGCAGATACGTAGCATAGTTGACCTTCACCGCTGCCTGACAATTAATCATTTCAAAGATTTTCTCCATTTCCTGAATCCATTGGTCCGCTCTTTCTGGACTCTCATCCCCTTTGAACTTTGGAGGATTATGACAACGAAAATCCTCTAGTCCTCTTGATTCGGCAGCACGAATCTCTCTTTCTCTTTTCTCTAGATCACATTGAGTTTTCGCAGCCATCTGTGCAGCAACAGACGCAGCCATGTTATTCATCGCTTCAGCCATCCTATCTTCCCAGCTGACGTTGGCTCTTGCGGTGTCGTCTCTCCTTGGAGGCATTGTTTCCCACAAAACCATCATCAAGCAAAAATCTCGCACCACTTAGAATAATCCCAAAATATAACTTAACAACATCATCACTTCAGCACACCACAGCTTATACAAGACTTGACACTCTAACTACTTGCTCCTATGCATATTCAGATAATGACTCAAAACCAATAATCTGACCAGAGCTTTAACCCAAAACTTTAACCAAATGCTTTTATACCAAACTTGTAACACCCCGAATTTTTACACAGCGCGAGTGTATTTTTTTTAACCAAAATAAATAAAAGAACTTTCCAATTTAATTCAGAATGATTAAAATCAATCCAAATTCAAAATCGTTCGACATCGTAATCAAAAATAGAAAAGTAATTAAATAATTACATCACGATTAATCTTCAAAATATACCAAAATAAAAATACATCCAAAAGCTGTATCCTGGACCCAATAAAATATTATGAGAGTGCGAAAAATATTTAGCAGAAAAGATATACACTAATTCCCAAAATACATCATTACATCCCCAGAGCTCAAGACCCTATACAACAAGTCTAAACTGATCATGCACTAAAGCTACAGTAGCACGGTTTCCACCGCATCCTCTACAAGTCTTGTCTTCATCCAGCTGTCCATCCCTCTGCGTTGTCCACAAATACGCCGTGCGTGAAGATCAAGGAAAACTAACGACGTTTCCGTCGTTAATGTAACCGTCGGTACGACGGGTTCGGGTATCATCTAAGAGCAAAGCCCAATTTTCCACAATAATAGTAAAGGGTCACCGACCGAAATTAACAATTACCATAAAGCAATTATTTCTGATAAAACAGATACACTCATGGCATATTATATAACCATGATGATAAATAAGGATGCTCATTTTTTAAAAGACATGACATTTGTACCTTTGCAAAACAGCAACCAAATTAATATAAAGATCATGTTGTAAGTACAAATATCAATTCAACAATCACAACAATTCATTAGAAATTCATATCTCATAAGGTACTTACACACATTGATTCCCACTCATCAACTTATATTAAAATATGACTCACAATCAAACATCCCATGCAATATGTATATGCCAATGTACACAACTTCTTGGAATAACCAAGGTGCAGTCGCTCACAGACCAGCACACGTGCAGTCTCTCACGAACCAGCACGATTTACATATGTTAGGCTCTAACAGGCCAAACATTACCAGAGTGCAGTCAGTCACGGACCAGCACGATTTACGGATTTGAATGAACCACCACGAACACGCGGCCACTCTGAACCCGGATAGAATGGACCACCACGAACACGCGGCCACTCTACAACCCATCACGGTTACTACATTTACGTGTATTAGCCTCTCACACGCCAAATACACAGAAGTTAAATCCTCGCACGAATAGAATGGACCACCACGAACACGCGGCCATTCCGTAGCCCGGATAGAATGGACCACCACGAACACGCGACCACTCTGAACCCGGATAGAATGGACCAACACGAACACGTGGCCACTCTATTACCATCATGGTTACTACTTAACTTCGCGGCTCATCACGGTCACCGCATCAACTCTGTGGCCCATCGTGGTCACCGCATCAACTCTGTGGCCCATCGCGGTCACCACCTGACTATGCAATGCATGGACATGCAATGTTTTCTCTTCACTGAAAACAGTATGCAAATACTAGCTGAAAATCCAGCCACTCCATCACCACATCAGACCATCTCAAACCATCTCAACTATCCCAATAATTTTCATTTTCAACACATCAACAAAGAATTCAAGAACTGCATCATCACCACCTCAACCCTTCTCAAAAACTCCATTTTAATTCATGACAAGCCTTCCCAATGTTTCCCCAACTCTTTAAGTTCATAAACCAATGTTTAAAACTGGAATTTTTGAGAAAAAAAAAACAATCTGTATTCGAATACAGCTTCCTTGTATTCGAATACATAAGCTAAAATAGTGAAAATCAACAATTATCACCACATCAACTAAGAATTCAGGAACCTCATCATCACCACCTCAAACCACCTCAAAAACTCCATTTTAATTCATCACAAACCTTCCCAATGTTCCCCAACTCTTAAAGTTAATAAACCAATGTTTAAAAACTGGAATTTCTGGAAAAAAAACTAATCTGTATTCGAATACAACTTCCTTGTATTCGAATACAGAAGCTAAAACAGTGAAAAATCAGCATTCTGTATTCGAATACGAGGTTGTCGTAGTCGAATACAGATGCAAATACAGTGGCAAAAATTGCAATTCTGTATTCGAATACGACATGGTCGTAGCCAAATACAGATGCTAAGTCAGAAGCAAAAATCACTCATCTGTATTCGAATACAGAGGGTCGTATTCGAATACAAGTTCAAAATTTTGAATAAAAACAGAAACTTTGCAGGCATGTATTCGAATACAGAAGCTAAAATAGTGAAAAATCAGCATTCTGTATTCGAATACGAGGTTGTCGTAGCCGAATACAGATGCAAATACAGTGGCAAAAATTGCAATTCTGTATTCGAATACGACATGGTCGTAGCCAAATACAGATGCTAAGTCAGAAGCAAAAATCACTCATCTGTATTTGAATACAGAGGGTCGTATTCGAATACAAGTTCAAAATTTTGAATAAAAACAGAAACTTTGCAGGCATGTATTCGAATACACCAATGTTGTATTCGAATACACCTTCGAATGCAGTGATATTTTTCAGAAACTTCAACACTTTATTTTCTTTGGAAAACCAATACAACACCAAAACATAATCACCATTTCTTTGAAACGACAAACTCATAACATTTTTCATCAATAACAGATTTTCCAGAAAACACCTCCACCCATTTTAAATACTTTTCTTTTGAAAACCACCATCAACACCACAACAACAGATTTCCAGAACAAAATCACAGTTTTTCTTTAACCACCAAAACAGAAAGTCAATCACACAATAAAAACATTTTCATTCCCCACAATGAAACCATAAAAACGTCCTCCACTCAGAAACGAGCCAACACCACCAGCAAAAACCTTACCCTAAAAAATAATCACAAAATAGTGCAACACAATCCAACTCATGCATTTTGGTCATTCCCAAAACAACATGCAAAGCATTTTCCAGTATTCCCACACAAACAAAACAACATTGATGTATCAACCAAAACAGCAAACATCACAGATCATCAAAAACATCCACAGCATGCATTTTCATCATTTATAAGGACATGCAAAAAGTTTCACTTTAAAAACAACAATGCAAACATCATCAATGCCACAACAGCATGCATTTACAGCCCTAAATGCAATCTAGAAAGTTGGAAGGTGCCCCTTACCTCTGTTTCGTTTTCTACTCTCGTTCACTTTACCACGACAAAAGTCGGTGAAATTCCCGTTCGTGTTTGCCGCTACAAAAGTTAGTTCCCTAGCTCCGTAACGATGAGAGGAACAACTTTTGTTCTGGACATTTGCTGGTTCGGCGCTTGGATTTCCAATTAATTTGACTTTTGAGCAACTATTTGGTTACCACTAACACAAAAAACAGAAAGAGAAGAGAAAGAAGGGTTATGTCGCATGCAGTAAGAAATGAGGGGAAATGTTTTCTGCTTTCCTTTTCTGGCTTCTCACTCATATATATAGACATATATGTGCCACCTCACCCCACACATTAATATTATAATATTGCTTGACTATTAGGTATTTAACCACTCTCGTCGTAATTAACAAATAACATTTTTAATTAACTGCCCGTAATTTAATTACTCGTAATTAAATTAATTTATCCTTCATCCAATTAATTATAATTCAACCTCCAAAATAAATATTTATATATATATATATTTACATAAAATATACATATATTAAATATTTTACAAAAATTCTCAAATACACTTAATATTAAATCTATAATTTAATTTTAAATTTAAGGGTCTTACAGTTAAGATTATGGAAACAGTACTTTGGCACACAATTTAGGCCTTTATATAGGCCTATGTACAGAAAGCTATATCAAGCACGGGTGGACAAAATAATGTAATTACAGAGTTTGAGACCCCACATTTCACAACTTCTCTAGGAGATTGAGTAAAATTGAATATCGTTGTCCATTAATCGATTTTGATGGATGTCTTAAGTACTCAAATTTTCAACTCCAAGACAACGATGATGTCCAAATAATGATGACTACCTATCACTGTTTTGCAACCAAAGGACTGATCGAGTTCAACACAATGTTGACTAGATTTACACAATATTTTATAAAGTTTGAATCACCTTAGAAGCATTGGTGAGATCATGGACTGTCTCATTGAACCAGATGAAACTACTATCTTAACTCAGCCATAACCCTAATTAGTTGTTTAACTCAATAAGTTGTTTAAGATGTAATTTTATTTAAATTGTATTTATGTTGTATTGTTGATTTGTTTTGTGATGCGCTTTGTAAAATTCAATAAAGTAGTCAAATAAAGTCTAGAGCATTAACATAACACTAATGTTGCCACAGACACATAAAAATAAGTTTGGAGCAATAACATAATACAAACAAAAAACATAATACAAAATAAAATACTATTGATAATCCCCTTCTTTAGAAATGTGTAAGGCCCGAGATAAGTAGAGATACATCTCATAATCTGGATCTGGCCTCTATAAGTCCAAACTCTACTATATGAGATCGCCCATTAGTTGACACATCGTATACCATTCAACAGAACCCGAGGCACTTAGATCGTCGACACCAGGACCAACCACATCAAGAACATGAATATGATGAGGATGAGGTGTTGCAGTTGCATCAGTGGTCATCCGAGGATGAGATACCCTATAATACCACTTAATGTTCCCTTCAACACACTGGCTTGGATATTTGACTCGACACAATCTAGTGCAAAGGTCTCGAATAAAGTTTTTGTTCATACGTCCATTCAACATCGACATCACAAACAACAAAAACTAGCGGTGTAGGATATATGTACTAAATATACTCAAACTGTCAGAGACACCTCTTCAACAAATAAGGTACCACTGTGTTGCACCAAAGAATGTAGCCACGATACATGCTAAAATTCCACCAAGACGTTCTCCAGATATTTGTTTGGTAGTTCATCAACACATCTGTGGTTGTGATACTTGAGATATATTGTCACCACATCTACAAATGTATGAGAAATGCTCGTAAATCCATGCTTGTAAAATAATTTGAAAATGATCATAAACATATTATCAAATAATAATATAATAATTAGAAAATACTAATATATATATATATATATATATATATTATAAAACAATATTATTTTTAAAAAAATGTACTTGAAATGGATATAAAAACCCTCTCATTTACTTCGATTTAGAAATGGTACGATATCTAAGATAGTCATATAAAAACATGCTCTATACTATACTATATTTTACTTATATTAATTAAAATAATGAATAGACCTATATTATGCTATACTATACTATGTAATAAAATAAATTATTTACTAACCAGCCGAACCCATAATCTATCCGCAATGTGATGCTCTTAATCCTTAATGACAAAACTATCATATGGTCTTCTAGGGAACATAGGCTTCTCAAACACATGATCCTCTTGTTGTTCCTCCTAATGTTGAATATGATTCTCTTACACAAGATCCTCTGTTGCATATGATCTTGATACTTAACCACATAATCAGGATGTTGCTGCTCAAACTCAGACTAAACATCATTTTCAAGCTGCTCAACCCCATAATGCTTCTTATGTTGTTGCCACTTAATCAGTTGTTGAATCGAATATGCCAATGGATGCAACTGATCGTTCCTCCTCCTCTTTTTTTTCATCAATTGTTCTCCAATTAGATGTTGTAGGAGACCGAACTCGAGAGTGTTTTATAATATTTTTTGCTTTCGCTTCTCTACATCTCAATTAAAAAAGGATATTTAAAAATGTGATTTTTTTTTTTAAAAGTCACTAGAAAATTCATTTTTGAATTTTCGGATAGTTAATATTGTATACTGAAAAATTTGAAAACCAATTTTTCGGGAGTTAGTTTCTTCAAAGGAAAATTTATTATGAATTTTTCGGTAATTACTTTTGTCTATCGCAAATTTTTTGGTAAATAAAAGTAACTACCATAAAATTAAAATGAATTTTTCAATAAAGAATGTTTTAGAAAAACTTATTTTTTTGGATTTGTTTAGAGGATATGAATGAAATGTTCGATTTTTTTTTACCTTTTATATTAATCACGAGGGTATTTTGAAAAGTTCATCAACAAAAAATAAAAATATAGTGATATATTTTTAAATGTAGGGTACAAAATCCAATTTTATGATAATGCATGTATCAAAATCAAATAGGCCCAACCCAGAAGATTGATTAAACTATGTTGAATGATAAACAAGGAAAGAACCCGTTTCTTGAACATTATTTTTTAAAATAATTAATTAATTTTTAAAAAAATATTACTATTAAGAGTTTTATCTATTTGTTATAGTTTTTGAAAAAAAATTAGCATCTGAAAATAATCTAAAAATTGGTTTAAATGAGAAATTATTTCTAATAGCTTCTAAAAAATTATTTTTTATAAGTAATTTTTTAAATAAATAAATAAATTTTCACTATGACAAACACACACAAAATATCTTCTATTTTTCTTAATTTTTTATTTAAAAATCTCTAAATTAAGATCATATTTTTAGAATACGCAACAAATAGACTCTAAATATTTTCATCTGGCGTAAGCATTATCTCCCATTCAGCATGAAGTATGCATTATGATAATGATGTTACAACATAATTACGTAGGTTTATTTTTCTGATAAAAAAACCCGTCATTCATATATATATATATATATATATATATATATATATATATATATATATATATATATATATATATATATATATATATATCCTTTATTTCTGCTTTGACATAAATTATACTTTATAACAAACTATAAACTATGATGTATGAAGATTAATAATCTATAAAAAAAAAAGTGAAATTATTCATAATTTCTATCATTGGGCTTTTGTTGAACAAAGGTCAATTGTAACATTTAATGTTTTCGCCCATGCATTAGCCAAGAAAGTTTTATCCATACCCCCAATTATACCTATACCTCACTTATTTTTTAAAATGTTAAAAATATCTTGTACTTTTTTATTTTTTACCTTATAAAGATTTCTGGAATTAAAAAAAAAAAATTTCGGTACGTAAAAGTTTTTTGGTAGTTACCAGAAAACTTCTTGAAAAAAGTTTTCTGAAAAAAAAGTGTAAATTTAACACTACCAAAAAACTTGTTGAGAAGTTTTTCGGTAGTTACTGAAAAACTTGTAGGAAAGTTTTCATGTTACCGGTAACTACAGGAAAACTTCCCTACAATTTTTTCGGTAGTTTTTTTTTTCTAATTTTTTTTAGTTTTTTTTTTATTTTTTCTTTTAATTTATTTATTTAAATTTTGATAGATATGGTTAGTATTATCTGATATAATATGCGTTGATACTACCAGCGTTTTTAACACAAAACAGGTATCAATAATTATAATTACGATCGTAAAAATATATTATTGTGATTAATTACTAAAATTAAAAAATAACAAGAAAAAAAACCAATTAAAAAATTAAAAAAAAATTTAACAAAAAATTTAAAAAAAAAATAACTATCGGAAAACTTGAAAACGGTAGTATGCGTTTCCAGAAAAATCGGAAAACTTGAAAAAAGTTTTCCGAAAAAAAATGAACTACAGAAAAACTTGAATTTAAGTTTTCTGGAAGACGCACACTACTAGAAAACTTGAAAAAAGTTTTCTAGAAAACACTATAACAACCGGAAAACTTGCATGAAGTTTTCCGGTAGATCTGCCAATAACTCACTCACTTTTTCCGAAAAACTTGAAATGATGGAATAATAAAATTTTCAGATTTTATGTTTTATAGAAGGATAAAAACGTTTTTTTTTTTTAAGTTTGTGAAGGTATAAATATAATTTTGGGGTATGAGGTAAAACTTTCATTAATCAAACTTATCCATGACCAATAATGCATCTACGACACAATAACCCAATTCAAAATATTGCTTATCCTTTTGCTGAACGGTTCTACAACACACAAAATTATATGAAAAAATAGACAATGCACTAAGAGTAAATCAAGGTAATTAAAATTGGATCGGAATTGTATCGATATTTAAGATTTAACGATTGGACTGGGTTCGGATCGGTGATTATCTTTTAATTTTAATTTTTAATGTAATATTTAAAGTAATCATAAATAAAAAATAACATAATATTCATAATTTCACACCACTAAAAATAAATTTTATTAATTTTTAGTATTTGGATACTGAAAAGAAGAAGAAAAAAATGTGATTGAATTAAGCTGTAAAAAATACTAAAAAAATAGAGACAAATGAGAGACAATCAAATAGATCTATTATATTTTGTTTATATTTATACCTTTATAACTTTTTAATAATGATTATTCTTGTTTGAGTTGTTGTTGTTATCTATTTTGAGTTTCTAACTTTTGTTTGTATTGTTGAGGTTTGTGGGAAGGTGAAGAGAAGTAGTTGAAATATATGTTGAAATGTTGTTGTGAATTGGTTGATTTGGTTCGGAAATTGTTTTCACCGAGACATGCGAATGCAAAACAAATACAATTGCCACATCCTGAGATACTCTAATGAGTCCTACATCCGAAGGTTTATGCTAACGAGTCCTACATCCGAAGGTTTATGCTAACGAGTCCTACATCAGAAGGTTTATGCAAGGAATATAAGGCATATTAGTATAAATTACAGTGAGCTCTTCATTCAAAATACACGATGACATTTTGATATAACTTGGGTTAGTTGAGATCTTCTATTATGAGGCCCACTGTACCTAAAATACACAATGACATTTTTTTCTTTCAAAAACTAATTTAAATTTTTTAGAAGAAAAAAAAAGATAATCGAGGAAAATTCAGTCCGACCATAATAACCGGTCCAACTACCACTTTAAGCCAGTTTTTACTCGGTTTATTGGTTTTTTTCCGATTCTGTAGCCATCCACTTATGAGGTCGATTTCGATCAGACATAGGTCTAGTTTCCGATTTAATCGTTTGAACTAAGAAGTCCGGTCCGATTTTTATTACCTTGGTGTAAACAAATTTTACACTAACATTTAATAACCACTTTTCTTATACCTTGATTGGTAACTGTCATTTTAAAATAATTAGCAAATCAATGACTTATATTGATTGTCAGTTTAGAACGATTTACACTAACAATATGTCCATTAGACCCAAATTATATTCTCTCATGTGCTATGTGTTGGACGAATAGTGAATCTCATTTAGCAGAATGCATCCATTAAGAAAACAACTTTAAGAAGGCTTGAGCTATAGCGCTCTCTCTTGGCGGCTCTATTAAATATCAAAATAGAACTTAATTTCATTGACATATTAACTCGTTAATCTATTTAAAGATATGTTTGATTACTTATTCAAAAATGTTAAAATGAAATAGGCTTTTAAGTATACTAACATGTCATACCAGACTTCCATCAAGGTCAGATTTAGGCCTAAAAAGTAAACCTATGACAGGCCACGTGATAGACTTAGGATCTTGAATTTTTTGACAGGTCAAGCTTCAGATCTAACAAAGCCTAACTTGACCCAACCTATTTTCACTCCTACTTGTCTATATGATCTACATTAATCAATAATATTTTAAATTTAATGTACACTTATAAATACAATATAACACCAATTACTTTTTTAGAACTGGACATTTTAATTAAAACTACATGAATCACTTTCAATTCAATATTTTTCATTTTATGTTAATGGTAATGATAAATACATCAATGTTTGATAATGATTCTTTAATAAAAATATTATTATCTCTATTTTATTTAAATATTAATTTTAAAATATGTTAAATGATCAATTAATTTATTATTAACCTCTTTATACATTTTTCTAGCAGGAATCGAAAATCTTCAACAAAGAGAATGAACACTTGAATAAAGAGGTTCATAATGTGGAATTTTCGTATTCTTCTTACTAAATGTGTTTTTTTATTTTATTTTTCAAAAAATGTGAATTTGGAATATCTATCATGTTTACTCAAAAACCAAATGATAAATTAATTGGGCCTTCAAGGTCCAGCCTTGTGGAAGAGAGGTTTCTGCATTGTATCACTAGAAATAGCTCAATAAAAATAGTTTGAAGCAATTAAATTGGGTCTCCCAGAAATTTCCGATCTTAATCATAAGTAAATATAATTATTTTTATACTTATTAAAAAATTTAGTTGAATATAATTATTCTTTTTTATTTCATAGAAAATACAAGTACATTTTCAAAAATGTTTTATAAAAAACTGTTTCATGAAAATAAATGAATAATTAAAAAATAAAACTTATATAAATGTGAAATTTATTTTAGGATAGACATAATCAAATAAAGTCAAAATAAGTTATATTTGAGAAGAAAAAAAAAACAAGAACTTTTTTGATTTTGTTTAAAATAGAAGATGGATGGCACAATAAACTTTGCAACTAAGTTTTATCTTTTTCCAATCTTTAATTAGATAATTGTTCAAATCTGGAATTGGACATTTAATGTTCCAATTTCTTTAAAGTAGTATATGTCACACGTAAAATTATGGACGAATTTCATGTTCCAGAAGAAAAATCAATAGGGCATGTCAAATTCAGATGATTTTCAAACACAAATTATATTACAAGTCTATGGAAAGATGCATTCATATACAGTGGCATTAAATCTTGCTTTCTTAGACTTTTTGGATGCTTGAATTAACTATGAATTTAACAACAGAATCACAGTATACCGTCGTAAAAATTACATTTTTACTGAAAATTCGTCAAACTCATTGTTATTTCAAACAAAAAAAGAGCAAATAAAAGTGTCGTAGAACCAAAAACAAAAAAAAGGCACAAACAAATAATAAATTGAAACAGGATGGTTAATATTTCAACCATTTTTTTCCCATTCTGACCAAAAAAATAAAATGGGGGGTCCTGATTTATTTTTTTCAAGCACCTTCATTGAGCTTGGTAGATTTATCTCACTTAGCACAAATTGATAAGGTCCATGAAATGTGTATATATCTAAGCTACCCTGAAATCAACACCTCTTTAATTAAGATGAAATGTGAGTGCAAAAATCATTTGTGTCTTCTGCCTTGTCCACATGAATTGTGATACTTTCATCTGTTGGAGGCTTACATGGACATACCATGGCTATGAATTTTGGGATCTCATCCCCTGGCATCATCACTGGCAAGCTCTCAGCATAGCTCTGCTTCATCATCTGCTTACCAAAAAATATACAGATTAATATCACTTATCTTTCCTCAAAATATATGTATATATTTTAATCTTTGTCACACTTCTATTATATACAACTTAACTTTGTTATGATAGTTAAATAGTCAATTTAAGTTTTATAAATCTTATAAAATTTAAAAAATTATTTAGTATTTCAATTTTTAAACATAATTTTAATTTTTAATGTACAACTCATATATTAAAAATAAAAACCAATATCAAGTTGTTAAATATAAATTTTATATTTATAAATAAATATCTAATTTACTTAAAATTTAACATACACCATCGTTAAAGTCCCCAAAAATTTAGTCAAGAGGTTTGAGTAGAGATACCAAATAAATATTAAAAAGAAGGTCAGAAGTTTGATATTTATTGCTAATCTTTTAGCCAAAACTAACCACTAACATTTATCTATAAAAAAAAATTAATTGAAAAATATTATTTTTTTAAAATTCACAGTGGCCCGATGAAAGTAATAAAATGAAATACATATTAAAACTTATTTTATATAGAATGTAATATAAACAAAAATAAATTAAAAAAAGTTGATGTATTTAGTCAATATTTTAGATAAATACATCAAATTTTTTTAAGCAATTTTTTATTATATATTTTATTAGGAAGAAATATTTCTTAAGTAGTTTTTAATGTGAACAAGGGAGAGTGATGATTACCACAATAGGAAAAGTTGGTTTTTGAGGAGAGGAAGTTAAGTCAGCTTGAATCTGAGCTTGATGGCTAATAACCCCAGAAGAGGATGGAAACAAAAATTTGATATTCTTCCAATGTAAGAAGCAACAAAATAAGACACAAATGAAGAGTAAACATGCAAAAAGTAGTGCCAAACCCAATGGAAGACCAATTGTTATTCTACTTGCTATTCTACTAGCTGCTGTGTCTTGAAGTTCCATTATTCCTCTCTAATTAAACTCTAGCTAGTGTTGTATTGTATTAAAATTGTGCTTCTTTGGATTTCAATGTAATGAATTAATGGAATCATATAGCTAGTATTTAAATAAGAAATGAATGAGCCAACTTTGCTTTTAGATTGTTTAGGTGAGAGATGGTGGGGTGTGCTTTCTAGTGGGTGGACCTTTGATAGAGTGTGACATTTATATAATTGAGGTTGATATGAGCTTTGTATACCTTATAAAGGAAATTCCTGTTTTGTACGGAAAGAAAATAGTGCTTCATTTCTACCTAGGGAAAGAGCAATGACACATTATACAGGTGAATAATGAATTTTTTTTCTTTATCTATAAATTATCTGTTATTTTTTTACATAAATTTATTTGAGGTGTAATAGATATTGAATGTGATTATCTCTCTTATTAAAGATTTAAATTCAAATTCAACATGGTGTGAAAGTTTAACTTTTTCACTATATTCAATTTCCGTTAGTGTTTTTTTTATAAGTAAATAATAAATTCATCGAAACGAGTTATACTTCTCATAATATAATCCAAAATTAAATTTTTATTGGTCATTCTTTACATGGATTGGTTTTTAGATTTGAACAAACACGATGTCTTATATGTCAAATTAAGATTGAACCTATTTAAAATAATATTGAATTGACATGAATGATAATTGAAACAAAATTACAAGGTGATTATTCAATTATGTGTTTATTTACTCTTTTTATTATGGTTTTTTTGTTTTATATTTATAATTTATACTTTTTTTTGTTTTACCTCATTAAATGTGAAACTCTTAATAGAAAATGTCTAAATTTTACTAAATCACCAACTTGTGAAGGAGTATCATATATAATCATCTAAGAATCAATCATCTCTTCGTATAAACCATTATTTAAACTATACTCCCTCCATTTCAAATATAAACAAAAGTATGTCAATTAAAATTAAAATATATATTTCAAATTTTAAACTAAATACGTCAATTTATTTTTATCCAACTTTTACTTATATTTAAGGCTAAAGTATCCCTAATAATTGATTCAAGAGTTGATTGGTACTATCTAAGGCATGATAATTAAGGAGCCAAGCGATTATAAAACAATTACAAAAAGAATAACTTTTTTATGGATCTTACGATTGTGGTTTGTTACACTATAGGGCTGTTGATTATATGATACATCAACACCTACGGTATTGAGAAATGTTTTTAGGACATAAACTTACATACCGTATATTTATACAGTTTTTGAATTTTAAACTATTAATTTTTTTTTTAGATTTATTGTTTAACCTTGGAATTCAAAACTGATGTCTACACTTAATTATATATGTTGTTGAGATATGATGTCAAAAATTATGTCGAAATAACACAACTCCATAATATTATCATTTAAGAAAAAAAACACCCACAATATTATATTATGGGTCGTAGTTAATCCAAAAGCTGCCACTTAAGCAAGTTATACAAATTGAAATATTTAACTCACATTATAGTACCACTTAAAGGGTCAGGCGAGTCAATTCAAATTTCAAACCAATTTATTCATTTGTACTATAATTCATTCTTAAAATATTATGCAAAGTATCTTTTTTTGTATGATTCCCTTTTGATTTTTATGTGTAGCCATGTTTCTTAATGTAGTGGACAAACATGCCTTAATGTTGAAGTTTGTAGAATATCCGGACCTACAGGGTTCAAAGATGGACCAAAGAATATCCACAGAATTAAGTTTGCCTCTTAAATGGGCTACTCACAGTCAAAAATGGATCCAAATCCACTTTCTTAAAGAAAAATTAAAAAGATGAAATGATGTTGTGTCATATCAAGGTCGTGGAGTTTATCATCTATCACTTTTAATCAAATCATTTAATCATTTTTTCTTTTCATTTTTCTTCTTCTTTTTATGTGTCTGCTTAAAAGCTTGTGTTCAAATGTTATATCTACGTAAGTATTTTTCACTTTTAGGACACAATCTCAAATTAAAATATTTAGATTCACACTCGTATAAATGAAAAAATTTAAAAGAGATTTCAATAATTTAACCATATCATTTAATTTATTTATTTATGAATGTGTGCGCAA
Organism: Cicer cuneatum; assembly: GCA_037974295.1. Lineage (NCBI taxonomy): Eukaryota > Viridiplantae > Streptophyta > Magnoliopsida > Fabales > Fabaceae > Cicer > Cicer cuneatum. Next base: position 47,478,869 of record JBBPBO010000003.1, on the reverse strand, counting down.
AGGTTTATGTTTAAATATTGGCTACTTGTAAATATTTCTCATATATTTATCACATTTTTAAGGTTGTTTATCTTTTTGATCCTTGAAATTTAGACGAATTTTGATTTTTGTCATATGCAAAAAAATTTTAGATTATATCCCTGTGATTTACGATGTTTTAATCTCTTATGTCAACTACTTATCTAAGTTAGTTCATGTGATATACTGACATGACATGTCATATCATATTTTGGTGTTATGTGATATTAAGTTGTTATGTCATTAATGTCACATCAATATCCAATTTGTGAGTGTCAAAAACTAACTCAAACCAATTATAGCGACCAAAATTTGCATATGCAATAGTTGAAGTTGAAATTAATTTTTGTGTAATTTTTATTTTAAATGGTCAAATACAAAAAATATTGTGGGATGAATGGAGTAAAAATTACCGTAACTAAAACTAGGGGTGTTCATGGGTACAGGGGGTGTACACGGGTTGAGTTGAGTCGTTTTTTTTTGCCAAATCCGATATCCAAACTGATTAATTTTATATGGATTGGGTTGAGTTTTCAACCCATGATTTTTGCATCAAACTCGAACCAAACCAACTCGATTATGAATGGATTGGGTTCATGGGTAATAATTTTTTTTTTATTTTAAAAAAAAATAATTAAATTTAATATTTAAAATAATAAAACTATATCGCAACATATCATTTGATACTTAAAATACATTCACAAACACAATAAAACACTTAAATTAATTAAATTAGCAACAAATTCTTAAATATAGTTAACAACTAAATTTTAACTATACATCAACAATTAAAATATAAATAAAATATATATGCTACGTCGATGAGTTGGGTTTGTGGGCTCATGGGTTCAAAAAGTTAAATTTTCTACCCGAACCAAACATAATTGAGTTTCAATGAGTTGGTTCGGGTTAGACCCGAACTTCAACGAGCTGAGTCAAAATGTGGATTGAATTGAATTGGGTGACAGAGTTTATTTGTACCTATAAACACCCCTAGTTTTAGTCACATTAATTTTTACTCCCTCCATCTCACAATATCTGTCGTATTTGACCATTTAATACAGATTAAAAAAATGATCAATGAAAAAAAAGAGAATGACAATTTGACTAATTTATCCTTATCACTAATTGGTGTATTCTCATTACAATAAATGAAAAATGGAGAATAATAACTTGAGAGAGATATAAATTGTATTAATTAGATAATACAATTGGATTAAAGTAATTAAAATTGCATTATAAATCAAAAGTGACAATTATTTTGAGACAAATATTTTTTTACAAATATGACTATTAATTTTAAACGAAGAAGTAGTTTTTTGCTTTTGATCTCCATAATTTTGTTAGTTTTAACTACTCTTGAATTAGTTTATTTTATCTTCATCCATTAAATGCTGACGTGACATTAATTATGTGAAAAATTAATGTTACGCTGCACAAAAATATGATGTGACATATTATATCAACAATGTCACATCATGTAACTTGAATAAGTAGATAACATTGTAGACTAAAAAAATAAAATTTCTGAATTATATAGACTAAAAAGATATATAAATAACTCTACATTTTTATTTAACATTTGACAAAAAGCTGAGTGTATCCTCTTTGCTTTTATACTAGCTTAATATTGTACATTTAATATCACATTAAATTAAATATTATTATTAAATATATTTATAAATTATCAAAATTTTAAATAAAAGTATTCAAATATAACATCTTCTTATCCGCTTTCATCTAATTAATTACACAAAATTTATGTTAATTTACTAAATATTTAGTTTACCTGTTTAAAATACAAAGTAAATTATAATATATATATATATATATATAAGTAAAAATATTTAATTTTTTTTATCTACTTTTGTGATTTAAACAAACAAAAAATATTTTCAACTAAATTAATAAATCACTAAATGAATCATATAAAAAATAAGTATTTAGTTTATAAGTTTTATAATGAAGAGTATATATGTCCATATAAAAATTTGTCGTGTTTGTACTTTTCTCCATGACTTGGTGGAATATAAATTTCTCATTTTATGTCTCGGTGACAAGCAATTGTCTCATGTGAGTGTATGTCTCTCCTAATTTAGGTTTAGATGTTTTAACTGATATCAAAATCTAAGTTTAGTTTAGATATTGAAAATTGTCTTATTGCAATAACCCCAATTGAATTGGACTATGAGAAAATACTTTCTAAAAATCATGTATAATATTGGATGTGTGTGAAATCCATGAAAATGCATTAAAATACTTTTTAAAATTATTTCTAAAATTTTTGTCATTTTGATTTTAATGATCCGAATCATGCATACAGGTGATTCAAATCACAATGCAAAATTGTAAGTATGAAACTTGTATAATTTGAAATCACACAAGTTGGTAATTTGAATAACACAAGTTGGTGATTCAAATCATATAAGTAAAAACATGTAAATCTTGATTTTTTCATATGGTGAGTCAAATCATGTAAGTAAAATTTGCAAATTTGAAGATTTTGGAAAATGTAATTAAAATCACTTAATCAAGTGATTCAAATCACCCTTTTAAAAAATTCATTCTTATGATTGTAGACTTCAATTGATTCAAATGACATCATGTGTGATTTGAATCACGAGAACAAAATTTCAGTTTTAAATGTAATATGATTTTTCTCATGTATCATCATGCCTATAAATACTACCCTTTTCTCTCTTTTCATATCTAACATTCAAAATAGAAAATGCCACCAAACCTCAAATAAAACGAAAATCATAGAACAATATAAAATACATAAATTAAAGATTTTGGGAAATAGAGATTTACATGAAAATTTATACAGGTTCCTCTACTTCGTGCTCGCTCGTAAATATATCTCATGTCTCATTCAATTTGAATGAGAGTGTTCTTCTTTTAATTATGGATTATGAATTTTACTACATCCTTCAGCGGATTTTCAAATCCTTGCACACAAACCTTTCTTCCTAAATACTCTTGTACACAAAATCTTGGAGCACCCTCCAAATTCGGAAGACACATTTATCTTCAAGATGAAGATCACACTTCACTATTTGCCAGATAGACACCTAGAAACACCTTTTTAGGAATTCCCTAGAGAACATCTTCTTTAGTCCTTCGACATGCAATTCACTGATGTCTCCTTAATGATTTTCGTTTGTAGAATAGACACCCTAACAATCGATATCCCCTCGTCGTCGTTTCTCTCTTCCAAACTAGATTGCACACCCGATTTGATCAAGAAATGGGTTTCAATCTATGATATGGTCTTGAATGCTTGAGTATGAGAAATGAGTAAAAGTATTCTTATGTTTAGAAATGAATAGAAAATATTTTATATGATGCGCGAACAAGCTAGGCCAATAAAAAAAGATTTCTATGACAAATAATCACTTTGTAACTGCCATAACAACTTAAAACCGTCAAATTTTAAGTTTGCAGACTTAGTAAATCGATTCACACATCATGTGAGTTGACTTACATGTGTTTAAAAACCAAAACTTGAAGTTTGAAGCTGTGTAAGTCAATTTACATAGATGTAAGTCGACTTATAGGACTTTTTGTCTTGCTGGTAAGTCGATTCACACACTACGTGAGTCGATTTACAACCTTGGGACTTCGAAAAATGTTTTCTTGAAGTTCATAAGTTGGTAAGTTGATTTTCATGAGTAGATACTTCTTTTACAATTCGATTGAACCTTGGTAAGTTCATAAGTTAGTAAGTCGATTTACAAAGCTTAAACATTATAGAAACTTTTTGTTCATGCATTCTTTTTTGATCAAGTATTCTATGCAAGAGCTAGAGAATGATCATCAATAGAGTATACACAAACAACATCTAGACTAAGCAAGGTGACATCACTCAAAATAATAAGTGTAAACTAAATCTAACTAAGAAGACACCTTACAATTACACTCATAAAAAATAAGAGGGACCAAAAGTGCCTTATGATGTAGGGGGAAAATCCCATATTTGGATGGAGGGGAACTAAAATCCTATTTCAGTTATAATATGGAGACAAAAAATGTCTTTAAACCCTGATTATATTAAATAGTGCATTGTGTTGGAACCAAGTTGGTTTTCCACTTAGAGTTTTTATGTTAACAAAAATATTTTATGAGAACAACAAAAACACTTTATTAACTATGCAAAAAAATTGGAAGAAGAATATTAGAGGAAGGAACCAAAGGATACCCAAAAAACAAAGTGACTGAAGGAAGTTACTAGAGGAAGTAAAAAGGTTAGAGGAAACGAAATCAAATTAGTCAACAAAATCCTCAGAATCACACAAATGCATGATCTGGAAATAAATGCGCATCTGCCTTTTAAGTTTGGGTCTGAAGACGACCTTAGAAATTGGGTCTGATAGCGTATTTTTGCGTCTGCCTCTAAAGACTCAACGTGCTTCTAGAAGTTTAGAGTGTTTCTACAATTTCCATGCCTCTAATGAACAGTAACTTTTGCATGTCTATGATGAATAATATTTCTACATGCTCGGATGAACAATATTTCTATATGCTCCTCTAATGAATAGTATTTCTGCATGCTTTGATGAATAGTATTTATGTATGCTCTAATGAACAATATTTCTGCATGCTTTGATGAACAATAATTAGCATGCCTTTGATGAATAGTAGCTTCAGTATGCCTCTGAAGTCTGGAGAAACTCTTCAAGCTTGCTTCTAAAGCAAACATTTTGTTGACTCTGAAGATTGCAACACGTTCCAGAGTGTTGCCTCTGATACGTAGTGAGGTAGCAATATAAATTTACATGAAAGAGGGGGTTTGAATTGTAAATTCACCTTTTCAAAATTTTCTATTAAAACTTAAAGAATTTAACTCAAGATTAATCTTGGTTATGAAAACAGAAAACGGAGAACGTTCTTGCTTATGAAAATAGAAAAGGATAACGTTCTTGGTTAGTGAAAAACACATAATTGAACATATTTATTTAATTTGATAATCAAAAGACTAGAAATAAATAGAGGTAAGGAAAGAGATATCACACAGAGATATATCCTAGTTCACCCAAGTCGGGTTACGTCCTGTCCTCACTAAGTATTCAAAACAGAGAACGTTCTTGGTTTTTACACCACCAGTCCAAATCAACCTTGATTTGTTACACAACACTACCTTTCAACCCAGGAAGGATTTCCATATGTTACCTTTCAATCTTTAGAGAGGAGTTTTACACTTATCTTTTAACCATCAAAGGATTTTCTACAAACTACTCAAGCTATATTTAATACTATAGACTTGAGTTTACACGATAATGATTTAAGGAGTTTTGGCAGAATCTGAGTAAGCTCAACACTTGTTTGAGTTTAGATTCTTAACAAAAAGAATTCAGTAAAAATGATTCTAAGATTCGAATGAGAAAGCATAACTGATTCTTGTATGTAAATGACAGACTTTCGAGTGTATGATTATAAGTAAGTGATGTATTGCTTTTCACTTGAAGCTCTGAATTTTCCTTGAGCTTGGGGTTCCTTTTATAGGCTTCAAGGAGGCTTATGACAGCTCATTTGACCGTTGGAAGGGGTCAAACTGTCATGTGTCAGGTTTATGGATAAGATCATATTTGAACCAAGAATGTTCTCGACTAAACATTCTCTGTTTTCTACTTTTGAAGAAAGCTGATCTCCGATCTTCTCTGTCAGCCTTCTTGATAGTGATTCATGGTCCTTTTATCACGTGTGTGTATATCTAAAAGATAGGCTGAAGTATACAGTCCAAGATCGTTCTTTGCTTAAATATGGAGAATAATCTTTCTTGCATTTGGAGACTAATCTTGCTTGATTCATCATGAGCCATAACTTTTATCCTTTGCGTTTTGGAGTAATACTTTTTGCTGAGATAAACCCTTTATATTCCTTGTGGAATACTGGAAACATATTTGTAAATTCTAGAAGCTTTCTTTTCCTTAACAGAGGATATCATCATTCTTGTTGGTTTAGGACTGTGGAGAACGTTCTTCGTTTTCAGACTTCTGTCAAGAACATTCTTCATTCTATTTGTATATTTTTGCTTTCTCTTTAAAGTGATTTTGCTTGTGAAAAATGATCTGTTTTAATTTTATCTTTAAAAGAAAATAACCAGAATGTTCTTTTGTGAAACTAGAACATTCTTCGTTTTTGTTTTGTATGAGTGAGTGTTGGACTTAGAGCTTTGACATATGTTATGTGTCATGCTTTTCTGCTCTATGCGCAGGCTGTTCAGAGGTGCAGTTGCAGTGTCTTATCATGCCTTTCATGGTTGTACTTGTTGCTTTATCAATCAGGAGATTGATCTTGCTTGTTAGTTCTTGATGCTTAACTTTTGCCTTTGTTAATCTTTTGAAGAATTTTTTACTTTTTGACAGTTGTTTGTAGACCAGTTATATTGTACTTGTATAACTGATGTAGTGCCTCATTTTTCCAAGTTGTACTTGCTTTATCTATGTCATCTATTTTGAAGATCAATCTTGCAAGTTACTCTTTGTACATTGTTTTGGTTTTGTTGATTATTTTGATGAATCAATCCAGATAGTAACCTTGAATATGTAATATTGTTCCTGATGTTTTGCTATGTAGCTTGCTGCATTTTTGTAGCTTTGAATAATCTTGAATTCAGCAAGGCTTTGTTCTTGGTAAACCAAAATGTTCTTGGACTGAATGCTGTAAAAGCCAGAATGTTCTTCGTTTTTTATCAGACTTCAATTTTAATAACCAGAACAATCTTCGTTTTTCAGACTGTTGTCTTTTTAATAAATCAGAACTTTCTTCGTTTTTCAGACTGCTGTCTTTTTAATAAACCAGAACATTCTTCTTTTTTCATACTAATGTCTTTTTAATAAACCATAATGATATTCATTTTTCCAAAATGATCTTGTCATCAATTTCCAATTTAAGATGCTATCATGAAGATGTAATAATCATTCTCTTGAATGATATATGATATATTCTTTTTGAGGTTCTTACAATATTGAGTAGATACTTATGCACTTTGATGATGTGAATGGCTTCTTGCAATTCATGTTCCTTAAATAAAACTCAAGTGCAATCATTAGTAGATCACCATTCATAAAACTTAATCATTTATTTCATAAGGTTTGTTGTCATTAAAACATATATAAAAAATGTTTTTTCCTCAACACGCAACACACTCTGAAGTTGCATTGACTCTGATAATGAAACAAAGGTGATGTTGCCCATGCCACTAATTCTAAGTCGCACATTTACATCTACCTCTGACTCTGATTGTTCAAGCAACACAACATCCGACTCCAACAATAAAAGTCAATGACTCTGATAGAGAAAAGTCAACGACTCTAAAGGACGGTCAAAAGCTTTGATAGGTTGAGAAATATACTGAATTGGACTTAGTTGTATCCTTACTTCTGAAGGTCCAAAAACAAGCTTAGTTTTGTTCGTGCCCAAATCCAATCAAGCGTATGAAGGAAGACTCAACTGAATAACTTCCAAATGAAATATGGAGAAAATACGCACAATATCTTTCTAGAAGAATTGCTCTAATTAGATTCGAAAGTAAGAAATTGCATAAGGGTCATATTATCAAAACACATCCTTCAAAATTATTTTTGAAGAAAATCATGGTTGACCAAGCTGGAATAAAGATACAATTCAGAATTCACAAGGGACAAAATTGGAACCCTAATTTCATCTATAAATAGTGGATCAAGGCTGAAAAAGAAAGTAAGCACAACAATATACAGAAAACCTTACGAACTCAAATTTCTCTAAGTTCTTAGAATTCAACGTTTTAATTTCAGCAAAGGCACTCATTCAACTTTACATTATTCAGTTCTTAATGCTTCATTGGTAGTGTGAGAAAATCATTATAATAAATCTACTTAGTAGAAACAAAACTAAACCAGTCTCAAACTCTTTGTAACCCAGCCCGATAGTGGGTTTGGTGTGCCTCAACCAATATGTGGATCTTAGGTTGTGTTGGGAATGCTTGACTTGTAGGGTCAAGTGGGTAGTTTTCCTCTAACAATCTGGGGTTGTCATATTGTGTGGAGAAGAATTGACTTTTAGAGTCAAGGTGTTGTGTGCCTTCAACAATCTAGGGTTATCAGAATGTGTGGAGAAGACTTGACTTGTAGAGTCAAGGTGTTTGTGTTTCCTCAAAAAGTATGGGGTTGTCAGGTTGTTTTGAGATGAGTGACTTGTAGGGTCAGGTGCTGTGTAATTCAAGGAGTTGTATCACTTTACTCCTGCATTCCTTAGTTTTTTTACTGCTTACGTTCTAAGTCATCAAAACCGAACCAATTTTAATCAAATAATCAACTCCAATTGATACAAACACAATTCAACCACCTTTCTCATATTTACATTGTACGGTTAATTAATTGATTAGATAATCTAAAATTTTGTCTTTGATCAAATAGTTAAAAAAATTCACAAATCAATTAGTTCAAACAAAAATGCACTTACACAACAAAAAAATTATAATACACAATTATAATTTGTTGTATATACCATACACAGGACAATATCACTTATCCATTAGTTAAAAGAAGGTCTTTCTGGAATCAATATGTTCAAACAAAAATTAGTATAATACACAAATTATAATTTATTGTATAAACTATACACCAAACAAATATTTGTTATCGATAAATTAGTTAAAAGATAATCTTTAACAAATCAATTAGTTTAAACATAAATTTGTGTTTTTTATTAGTGTGTAATTTAAATATCCTATGGATAAAAATGGTAAGAAAATTATAATACATATACATAAAACAAAAAATTATAGTACACAAAATATAATTACTGTATAAATCATACATCTGACAAATGTTGTTATTGATCAATTATTGAAAAGAAGATTTTGCATGAAACAATTAGTTCAAACATATATGAGACAAATATTTATTCCTTATCAATTAGTTAAAATGTTATCTTTCATGAGTCAATAAGTTCAAATAAAATTTTGTATTTTATTAGTAGTTTATTTCTTGAATATCCTCTATATAAAATTAGAAAATTATAATATACTAATGATAATTTACTATATACACCATAGATGAGTTAATTATGGTAGTTATTTAACATCTCTTCTAAGATAAAAAAAACTATTTTCACGGTTATAAAAAATGTTAGTTAAGTACAATTAATTTTCTAGATATGTAAAACATAATTCAAATTTATTAAATTGTTTCTTCAAATGTCAAACACTTAACTATCAAAATTAAATATTTTTATTAAAATAAAGGCATATTAAAAATACTAGTATTAAATGAGTAAAATATAATTAATTTTTGTTGATAATAACAATCCAGATTTGAGATTTTTTTATTTATGATAAAAGTGATTAGAAGAATTATATAATAGAGAGTAGTTTTTTATTTTTGATAAGCAGGGAGTAGTCTTTAAGGGGCGATATAATTTCAACTACAATGTGTATGATACTATTAGATAATAAATATTGACTTATCATACTGTCAAAAGAGAAAAAGATTGAGTTAAATATCATAGGTCAAGCTTTGAATTAATAACATTGTGCATGGCAACCGACGTAAAGGAGGTTGATTCTGTCTCCCTTAACTTTACGATTAACTACTCATTGATACCCATGTCATTTTTTACGAGTAATATTTAAATCTTTATTTTTGACACAACGGAGTTTAGATTTTTCTATTCTGCACTTATTTGTATATATAAAATAATAAATTTAAAAATTATATTTATTATAGTTAATATAATAAAATAATAATTATTATATAATAATAAATTTAAAAAATAATTAAAACAATATTTTCTAGAGAAGAGACTATAATTTTTAATATTTAAAAAATATTAAATATATATATGTATATAAAATTTAAAAATGATAATAATATTACTAGCAATGTCGGTGTGGAGTGGATATCAATTCCAAAACTTGCCACCGAGTTTTTAGTTTGAGGAAATCTAGACCACACTCAATCAAAGTGAATTTTCTCGTCCAGATCAGAACATGTTCGAGTGGATATCCGCTGATGTGGGTTGTGTTATCACCCATATTATTAACTCCAATGTTTAGGCCAGTGGTAAAAAGTTTGATATCGGGTTTGTAAATAACAATTTTTATCTACGTTAATGCTATTAAAAAGAGATAAATATAAATTCTTTTGTAAAAATTCATCAAGTCTAAAGTCTACATTAGACTAAAGCACCATTCCTTCATCTTAATTATTTGGATGTGTCTAATACAAACCTCTCAAAATATACTTCAATGATTCACTTACTCTTTTTGTTAACAAAATAAATTTTATAATAATAAAAAATAAAAAACACATAATATTTTATTACAATTTGGTATAGGTTCACATTTGGAGTAGGAACATGTTAGACAATCCAACTTTTTCATAAAAAAGTTATGAAATTGTAATTGTTTATCAAAAACAAATATCCAAGAACCGGACAGAATAACTTTTTTCTCATTTATAATTGTTTGTTGTTTATTAAGAAAAGCTTTAATTAGAATTATATATTGAAATTGTTATTAATATAATGTGCGGTTTACAAGTGACTTGCTCCCAGTTTTTTTCTTTCTTTTTCTTGAAAAAGACTTGCTCCCAGTTGATCTGACATAAAATCAAAATAGTATTTTTCTGTGGGCTATGTGGGGTAACATTATTAGGTTCAAGTCAACATCAAAAATTGGAACTCCTATGTGTAAAGCAAAATACTTTAGAACTCTTAACAATTTCAAAATCAAATTGCCACATTCAAAGAGTTTCATAATCATACTTTTTAGGTTTGCAGGGCATTCCATAATAAGAAGAGTCTCACACCACACAAAAGGAGGATCCTCTCGAGCAGGCTTTAGTTTCTTGGAGATACTCCACAAAGCACTTGACATTTGGCAAGATGGATTCTCTGAAAAATTAATTAATAAAAAATAAAAAAAAATACTTTTTTAGAATTAGGACTCGATTTTTCAAGATTTTTTTTTAATAAAAATTTATTATTTTTAGGAGTTTTTTCTTTATTAAAGATTTATAAAATAAGAATCAGAACAAATAAAATAAAAATAAAAATTACTTTTCATAAAAATCATTTTTTAGAGATGTTTTTTTATATAAAAAAATAACTTTTATTATAATAAACAAACATAAAATAGATTATATTTATTTAAAGACCTCTTAACAATAATATTAATTGCTCAAATATTAAATATAAAAATAATTTTTTAATATATGTTGCAAACCATCCATATAGTGATTATAATAAACCTTCATGTCGGCAACATATATAGTGATTGTATGGAAAATGTACTTACTTGGCTAACCTTATAGGTTATGCACTTTTTAGGAGCTCTAATATGGTTTTGGTTCAATAATGGACTTCATAATTTATGTATATTGTTATCATTTTGTCTATTTTATCTAGTTAACCCACGGTTCAATAATTCTTAATAGCTAATGAGACATAAAACAAATTTAATATATATCGTATTTTATTTTATGTATATGACTTTTATGCTTATATAAAATTAATCATAAATAATTTATTGGCCCAAAAGTTAGAGTCTTGTATTTAAAAAACTATATTATACAATGATTGAACTTATAAGATGCAATATCAAATATTTTTAAAACTTTATAAGCTTTGTAAATTTAATTTAATCAATAAAAACTATTACTTTGATGATCGGTGAAATTTAATATTTAGAAAGAGTTTTAAAACAAAGTAACTTTAATAAGAGTTACATTTTTTTTATGAGTTACTCTTTGAAATAAGTTGGTACCTATTAAAATAACTCAAATTTTTTTGGCATGGTATCAATTTTTTTGACAAAATTTGACAAGGTGATATTTTTAAAAAAATGTCTATTTAAATCAACTATTATTTTTATTATTTTTATGAATCAAATAGCTGTTTGTTTTAGTTTGTATTTTAGGAAACATGATAAATGACACATTCTTAATTTATATCATGGCGCTTCCAATTATTAGCAAATACAGTCTCATGAATATAAATTAAAATTCCTTCATGTGGGAGGCGACATGCATGAAGGGTGTATTGGCCACAACATTCCACTCAAGGGATACGTAAAACTAACTTTGGATGAGTTAGTGGAGAAGCTTACTTAAAATAAGGGCTCAATTTTATGTGGTCTAAATTAGCTGTTAAATAAATTATTTAGTGGACTCAGTCAGTCTTAAGTGGTCTAAATTAACTGTAAAATAGATTATCTAGTACTAAATTTTATGTGGTTTAAATCAACTAACTCATAGACTACTAAGAGCCTAATATATGTAGGGTATAATTAAAGGCCGACGCAAGGAACAATACAACGTAAGATTATCAGTTTTAAATTTTCAAGTCAAAGGTTAATAGAAAATAATAGATTAATTATAGATTTTTTATTAGTTTAGTTGTTTAAAATAAAATTCTCATGCTCGTCTTGACATAAGTTTAAATTTGAATGCAATAAAATTTAACTTTTATTAATATTTTTTAAAAGTTGTGTTTTTTTATTTATTTAAAAAAGTCTCATTATAAAATTTGGTTTAAGCTTCTAAATCTCATTATGTATAAGAATCAACCTAAACCAATTAAATTGATCTTTTTTTTTAATGTTTGAGTCAAACCAAACAAAATCAATTAAACTTAATCTTTATTGATCAGAGTATTGATTTCACGTTATTCAAAATTGATCATATATGAGACCCAAACTAAATTAATATATTTTATTATTATTTATTTTATTTCATATTATATTAGTAGTGTTATCTTAAAGAGTATATTATATTCATATATCTTTTATTCATATATAACTTATTTCATATTATATTATATTAGCCATTTTACTACGGTCACAAATGAGATTTGAATTTTATCTCTTGAGGTTACAATGTTAAACTATTACCATTGAGTTAGCACCTCATGAACAAAAAAAGCTAGGCAAGATTACTCTTGCAGTACTCACTACAAGAAAATTGACTTATTGTGACATACAAAGTTTGTCACTAAAAGTCAAAAACTGTAGGTATAGGTCAATAATACTTTTAGTGACATTCAAATCTAGCGTCAACTTTAAGGGGGCGTCTTGCTACACTTTGAGGACTGTCGCTCCACGTTTTGAGTAGTGTCACTACAGGTTTTTCATTTCTACCTACAACAATGACTGTCACTAAAACTTAGATAAATATAAATAAAGAATTGATCTATTTCTACGGTTTGTCTGTCACTAAAAACTACATAAATATAAATAAAAAATTGATCTATTCCTACGGTATTATCTGTCACTAAAAACTAGATATATATAAATAAAAAATTGATCTATTCCTATGGTATTGTCTGTCACTAAAACTTATTTATTATTATTTATTAAATTAAATTTATTTTATTTTATCTCCCTACTAATTGTAATTCTAAATTATTAATACCAATAAGTTAAATTTAAATTTCTAATTTATTTCTATTAACTAATGTCATTGAAACATACAGTGTAGAGATTATGAGCAGCTAACAAAATGTCTACAGTGTAGAGATTTATCATAAACTTATTTATATCTTTAACATAGACACCCAATGATATAAATCAAATATTCATTGTGTATCTAATAATATATCAATGTATCCTATAGTTTATTGATCCAAACTCACCACTATTGAATATTTATACTACCAATAATAACTAAAAATATGACCACTATTTCCAAGAGAAAATACAAGCCAAAAATCCCTTTTAAGTGATTTTTTCTTTCTAGTCACACAACAGCTAAATCATACATGAGTTGTTTGCCTCATCCACTTTGTAGCAGACCACTTCTCCCCAGCGATTACTGGACATCCTCCATGCACACTATCCGGATCTGAATGTCCATCCAGTCCCTGAGAAAACCAAGCAGAAATATTTTAAAAAATAATGATTGTCTATTGCCTTATTTGGAAAGACATAAAAAGTTAGTATGAAAAACACACGGCATAGAAAATAACTCTCTGTAATCCAATACGAATATTGACATTTTCTAGCAAAATAAAAGTATTGATTCGCTAAATATTTATCCAAATGGCCTCAAGATATATATTAATTACTTTTGCTTCTTATACTTGTGTGCTAATATAAGAATTACTATCTTAAAAGCATATAACAAGTTCTCTAGAACATTTAAGAAAATTGCTGCTCCTATTTTATAATCCCCATGAATGATGATGTCCTTAACAAGCAAATTTATACTAACCATACTCCATAAAAGCACTGCGTTTCCTTTAACTGGTTTCACGCATAACCCTTTCTCTAATTGCCCACCACAGCTACATTCACCTGAACCAGCCTGAAACACATTGCATACATATTATCAATAACAGCCTTGAATATAGTCAAAATGTCCAACTAGAATGTTAGATAATACTATCACACCACATAGTAGATAGCTGATACTTGCATTTTAAACATGGCGCGTGTTTCTCAGGTTATAGGTAAAGCCAAATATAGTCAATAAATCTATAAACATTGTAATTCAGGAAGGCACAAGAACTAAGAGTAACATATGTGCAACGTGTATCGGAGTGTGTCAAAGTTGGAGGAGGAGGAGAAGAAGAGAACCTGATCACAAGGGAACTTCACTATCTCCATTCACCTATTCAAAAAAATATTTATATTCACTTAAAAACAATAAATAAGACTAAATATACCTACTTTTTAGTTAATATTTTTTTCCAGCATATTATAATATAACAAATGTGATTTGAAAGCTTTAATTAAGCAAACAGACTCAAATTATTTGACAATTGTTGCATCATGCATGGCCAACAAAATATGCAACAAATCATAATCAGAGGTACTGTGTTGTATGTAAACAAAAATATTAATTAAAGAATAATATGGTAATGAATGAATATATATTATACCTGTTCAGCTACAGCTTGTAAAACCTCATTAATTTGTGGATCTTTAGAAAACCGTACTTGGAGAACGGAAACAAGATTTCCAAGCAAATTCTCCAATGTTTTAATTCTATGGTTAGCATGAGAGTTAGAGCTAGAACTTGCATGTCGAGGAATCTTGCCAAGACAACGCACATGTCCTCTTTTTTCAGACCCTTTAACTTTTGAGTAAATATCATTCTTCCAGTTTATAGATTCTTGAGTGGTTTGAGGATTATTTGAGCTTTCTGCCTCTTCTACCATATGCTTCTTTAGTTCTTCCTACATTTAACACAAAGTGTCATAGTCAATTACAACATTTAACAACTTGAAACAACATAAATTAACCTAAAAAAAGGAGAGAGAATATTCTGAAATAAAATAAGACTAATTCATGAAAGCTAATAACATGAGCTAGAATATAAAATTAGGCACACAATCTATTTGTGAATTGTGACAGTAACATTATGAGAATGAGTTATTTCAAATTTATCATCAAAGTTTAAAATTCTTACAATTACATCAGCTGCCTTTTCAGTAACAATGCTTCCATCTTTTCGAGTTCGAGTATTAATGTAAATTTGTGCTCGTGATGGTTGTTTTCCTCTAGCTTTTGCCGTCTAACATTAGTAACAAGAATGTCAACCATCATATATGTATTGAGAAATTAGTTAAAAAACACCAAAAGAGACAAACCATCTCATGAATCAATCGTGGAAGATTCTTGGTTCCCATGCAATGTATGTCCTCATATTTTGTGCGATTCTTTTTGTTCATGTTACTTATTTTCTATATCCAATGAATAAGTAAAGTCAACAATCAAAACCAATTAAAGTCATATATCTCTAAGACAAGATCCATAATAATTAACACAATTACTTTTTATTTTGTTTAAAAAGAAATAATATACTTTTATGTGTTGACAAAAATGATAGAAAATAAAAAATGATTCCTATATCATACGAGAGGGGCTATATAAAAAATGAAAGACTTTAAAGTGGAAATATTAATGACATTATACATATACCTGTCCATTCTTGGAACACCAATTATGTACTAAAGCACCATATTGAGAAGGATCAATCCTTGTGTCCGGGATGTAGGCAGCCATTTCTGCTTCTGTCTTACTACTATCATATCCCTTTGATTTCAAATGATACTTGAATTGCCTCCACTTAACCCTCATGTTATCCTTTAGTATCTTCTCAGTTTGCTCGGTGAACTCAAGAACAAACCGAAACTTTGTCTATTATATGAATAATTAACAAAACACAAATTTCATTAAACATATTTAAAAACTTATAAAACACAAACTTGAAATGAAATAGAACTTTTAAAAACTTATACAACACCTGAATAAGTTCAATCATATCAGTAATATAGGACTTAGGCATCTTATTCCAGCTAACATAATTGATTGGAGCACATTGGGATCTCCTTATCAAACTTCCTATTGCATTTAATAGAGTTGTTCCTTCCCAACCAATAGGATTACCAAAAGAATCTACATCCACCAATATAAACTCTCCATCTGGCATGTCCCACACATCTAGCATGTGTGTATAACCTCTTGTTCTCTTTTCACCTAAATCATATACTCTTATTAGCAAACCATAAAACACTCAATATCAAATTGTCTTAGATCAATACAACCACACGAAGTCTAGTGAAATTGCAAGAGCACTAATAGAAACAAAAATAATTTACCTTCAACTTCAACATGACATCCCTCTTCAGACATAGAGTGATTATTTTGGTTGAGTTCATTATAGCCATCAATTGAGTTCCCTTCGTCTTGTGATTGGCCACGATTTTGAGTAGTATTCAGCTTCCTTCTGCGCTTCCCCATGGTACTTCTACAATATGCCAAAGCCAAATTAGTTTTTAATTTTTGTAAAAATAAATGAACGATGACTGTAATAATCTACCTCAAAAAATGAAACACATAAAATGGTAGTGAGCAAAAATAACTACACACCTTTGTAACTTTAATAAATAAGAAGTCAAATAAATGGATTGATAAATAATTTGGTCTATATATTAGAAGTCTCCCTCACTCTCATCCTCTGTATCATCACCACCCTCATCATTTTGGAGAATGTTCTCCATGGATATTGTAACTTCAATGATATCATGATTATCATCAACTTCTGGTCTAATCAAGTCATTGTCATTTATATCTTGCAACACTTGTTCATTCTCTTGATCTACATCATTGGACAGCTCATCACCAAAGTCATACACATCTCTAACTTTAGCATGCACAACAACAAACCAATCATTTTGTGTTCTATTCTCCACATAGAATACTTTTTTGGCTTGAGAGGCCAAAATAAATGGGTCATTGCATACATCATTCCCGGTGTGTTGTAGATAATTGAAATTGACCAATGTCATGCCTAAATTATCAATTCTACAACCTTTATTTATGTCAACCCAATCATACTTGAACAATAATGCCTTATATTTTCCAGAATAATCTAATTGAATTATATCTGTTAGTGCACCATAATAGTTGATCTCCCCTTCTTTCGGGTGCTTATCTCTTGAACTTGCATAACTTTTTGTCTTAACAGTAACGACAATGCCACTGTTTTGAGTCTTCAAGCCTCTTTCACGCTTCTTTGTATGGAATCTAACTCCGTTAATAATATAACCACTATACTTTCTCACTATTTCTAGTGGACCACGTGCAAGCCACTTGATATCATCTGTCACTAGAGCACTACCTTGATCTTCCAACCTTGAAACCTACCACAATTGCAAATTGTTAAAATTTAAAATGATTTGTAAATTCTATATTAGGGATGAAAATGATTTCTAACACATACTCGTTCACGGAACCAATCAGAAAATGATCGACAATGAATTTTGTCAACTTCATAAGAAGATAATCGACGATTTCGTCTCCTAATAAGATCAATGTGTTCTCTATGTAAAAAGATTAAGAGAGATTAGACATTATAATTAATATAAAGGTGTCAAACCAAATTTTAGTAACTAAATATAAACAAAAAAAAATTGACTTACTTTTGAAAGGAGTCGACATTATGGCTATTAAAAAGCACATATCTATGTGCTAGCAGCAATGTTTTCTTGTCAAGGGAAATCCGTGAAGCCCTTTTCCTTTTCTTCACATTGAATTCAACTTTACACTTTCTCCCCAATGGTCTTTCTCTAGGATTTAAAAGATTTGTATTTTCCACAAAATTCGAATCATCATTTCGACTAGGTCGATTAAAATAAGTTTCCACCGTAGAGAGATATCGAGAACAAAATATCAAGCATTCATGAGCTAAATAACCCTCTGCAATAGATCCTTCTGGATGTGCTTGATTACGTACAAATGACTTTAGCGTAAAAAGGAACCTAAAAAGGAGATTTTAGGTCACCAAATAAGATAACATAATTTTACTTAATAATTCAAGAATGAAATTAAATGACTGAAAAAATGTGTAATACCTTTCAATGGGATACATCCAGCGATAATGAACAGGACCTGCAACTTTTGCCTCATATGCCAAATGAATTAACAAATGTACCATTATAGTGAAAAAAGATGGAGGGAAAATCTTTTCTAACTGGCACAATGTTTTGGCAATTCGATTCTCCAAGTGCTCCAAATTATGCTCATTAAGAACCTTGCCACACAATTCTTTAAAGAAATGACAAAGTTCACATATAACTAAACTCACTTTGTCAGGCAAACAACCTTTTATAGCTATAGGAAGAAACTCTTGCATTAAAAGGTGACAATCATAGCTTTTAAGACCAAATATCTTGTGTTGCTTCACTTGCACACATCTAGATATATTAGAAAAATATTCATCTGAGGTTTTTAAGTTCTTGAGAACTTCCAAAAATATTTCTTTCTCATTCGATGTCATTTGGTAACAAGCTCTAGGCAAATATTTTTTACCTTTACTTGGATGCATCGTTGGATGTAGTTGACTTCTTATGTTCATGTCTACAAGGTCATAGTGTGCCTTATCGTTATCCTTTGATTTTCCATCTAAATGCAAAAATGTTCCAATAATGTTATCACAAACATTTTTTTCAATGTGCATTACATCAAGATTATGACAAAGAACATTATGTTGCCAATAAGGCAATGTGAACAAAATGCTTTTCTTTTTCCATGGTGACCCATTTCCTATTCCATGATCTTCCAATTGTCTCAAGACACTTGCACCATTAGGTAGCTCTGGTGGTGCTCTAAACTCTTGGGTTCCATCAAATTCTCCTCTATTGTATCTCCACTTACTGTTAGGCTCTAACCAACGACGATGACATATGTAGCAAAACTTTCGACTATAACACAACCACTTAGACGCAGTTTCTAAACCACAACATGGACAAGCGTATAGACCTTTAGTGCTCCAGCCAGACAAATTTGCATATGCCGGGACATTGATATTCTTGTGGTTAATTGTAGTTTGTTTAATCCAACACCTTCACTTTCTGCTATGATTGTTAATCATTACAAATTGAGAACAAACATTAAAAGCTATAACCTTGGAGGTATGGGTTGTAGTGCGGGTATTATTTCAATTGATCTTGCTAAAGATCTTTTAAAAGCTAATCCAAATTCTTATGATGTGGTTGTGAGCACAGAGAATTTAACACTTAATTGGTATTTTGGAAATGACCGTTCAATGCTTCTATCTAATTGCATTTTCCGAATGGGTGGGGCCGCTATACTTCTATCTAATAAATCATCGGATAAAACCCGGTCCAAGTATAAGTTGGTTCACACGGTTCGAACCCATAAGGGAGCCGATGATAAGAATTATAATTGTGTTTACCAAAGAGAAGATGAAACTGGGAATGTTGGTGTTTCATTAGCGAGGGAATTAATGGCTGTTGCTGGAGATGCTTTGAAAACTAATATAACAACTTTGGGACCATTGGTTTTACTTTTTTCGGAGCAGTTCATGTTTTTTGTGTCTTTGGTTAGGAGGAAACTGTTGAAGGGTTCAAATGTGAAACCTTACATACCAGATTTCAAGTTGGCTAAGCTAACAGGTTTACAGAATACATTAGTGCTTTCTCACCTATAATTTATCACTTCTTCTATTATTTTGATAGATATTAGATTAGTTTGCCACCTTTTACTCATTTTGTATATTTTCAAAAACTGGATTTGTTGTTCCCCGATTGTTTTGAATTTCAATATACTAGAGTTCTTTATGAAAATATTTTTAAAATATATCAGCTTATGCTTCTGAATATTTATTTATGAAGGTGCTGTGGAAAGGATTGAACGAATTCAGAGGCTAAGTATTTAACTGCAAGGAAGCCTTGTTTGTTAGAGGTGCCCACATATGGCTGAATGGATCGACACTTGTACTCTGTTTTACTTGGTTCAGATCAAGTTGCCCAATGCTCTAGACCGCAGACATGTTCACAGTAGGCTGATGTTAGGATGAGATATCTTGATTATAAGGGTCCTCTATGTGATGTCTCTTATTGTTTTATCTTTACATTAACAAAAAAAGGAAAATTCATTCCCTTCTGTCATATATACAATATATGTCTTTGTAATCTACATGGAGGATTTTTGGTGAACAAAACAAACATAATAGGTATTAATACACTTTGCAAATCTCAATTAATCAAAGCACATAAATCAAATTATATTCAAATGGAATTTCATAAAGTATAACAAACATACACGAAATGTTTTTTAATTGGAGCTAGTTGATATGTGTCAACAATTAATTGAGTTTTTCACAATCGATAACACAAATTAACATGAAATTAGAAAATCTAGTATATCTATAGTTAATTGAATGAAAGATATACAGTTGACTTGACTGCGTGTGCTATTGGTTTCAATTTCGCCCAAATTTAATACCAAGGTGAGTGAATAGATTCAAAATTTCAAACAAACCGATGAGAGATTGAATCAAAGTAAATATGAAAATCAATTCAAATCGATCGTAATCTAAATGAAGAATAAAACTAATTAATCGAAGCAACCTAGTATTTAAACCTAAATCGCATAAATAAAATGAAGAAGAAAAAAAGTGAAGTCGGAGCGAAAAAACAAGAACCGAAAAGGTGATATCGGATTAAGGAAGTTACCTGGAGTGGGAGAAGAGATCTGAATGAGGAGCAAAGAAAGGAGTGAGCGAGAGAGAGAAGAAGAAGAAGAGAAAAAAATAAAAGAGAATAAAAAATGCTTAGACATTTTCAAAACTATAATTCATTAAAGTCTAAATTAATTTTTTTTCTACAATGAATAAAAAAATCACTCTCAAAAGTGAGGTTCAATTTTAAATAAAAAAGAATTGAGAAAAAAATTTGATTTAATTTTTAAATAATTATTAATTCACCTTCAATGTTTACTTACATGTGTAAAAAATACTATTAAATTAAAGAATTTGATATTATATTTTCACCATAAAAATATTACTGAATTATAGAATTTAATAAATCACTAATTTTTTTTGGGTGGAAGCCATAAAAATATTACTGAATTCATTTTTTGGAATAATTGAATTTTTTTTATATGAATATTTGGATGAATAACTTAAAATTTTTTAAAAAATTCAATTCATATATTGATATTAAATAAGAATAAGTGACACTTTTTATTCTCTGTAGCTAAAAGTAACTATAGTGACAAATAAAGATGTGTCACTAAAAATTAAGTGTCACAATAGATCACTTTTTTTGTAGTGACTTTATCCTATTTACATATAATAGTTCAATCATTTATTTTATTTTATTTTGTCAGAGTCTTTACTTTTTAATATGTGCACAAAATTATGCTTTATCTTTTAATACTTGCACAATTATTCTTTATCTTATTTTTTTGGTTTAAGTCCTTTATTATATTTTAAAAAGTTTACCAATTTATCCTCTAGAAACACTAATATGTCTTTAAAAATGCCTATGTAGTTAGTCTAAGTATGAATATTATTAATACTTTTATTTTTTTAAAATAATTTTTATTTTAAAAATAAAATTCAAATTAAGTTTTTAGGATTCTTAAAAACAAAAATAGGCTATTCATCTTCATCTTCTTCTTCCACTTCTCCTTCATCTATTTATGAACCACGCCACTCAACTCACATCATGCCCATTCTCTTAGCCAAACAAAATTGAATTAGATTAGAGAAAACCCAAAATGGCCAATCTTTATTGGAAATTATATTCACTATATTGTGTTTTGCTTACTTTATCTGACAAAATGTTTATATTTTTACCCATTTTCTTCTCTTGAGTCTTTATGTAATGTAACTAACTAACCACACATGTTAATGAGAAATTTTTAACGGTGAATGTCAACAACTCAAAGCTAGAATTATAATAAAATAAGTGATGCGAAAATACAAGAGGAATATGAATTAGATCTCCAAGGAAATTAATTTGTTGGGGAGCGCGAAAGTAACAACGACTCAAATACTCTAGTATCCGCAAAAGACTTTGACATCACATCTCTACTCAAAACCTTAAGGCAATAAGTATATATGTTATCTATCTTATATATTCAAAATTTACCACGTTCATTGTGGAAGTGAGACTTAACTACTCACACTTAACCTAACAATCTCCCCTTCAAGTGTGAGTCTCTCACATCATATACTTGTATTGTTGTTATTACCAACATTACTCATCTTCTGAATACACCGTCAGGAAGACTTTAGATACTAGGATCCAATAGCATAATCCACTTATGCTCCCCCACAAGCCCAACCTAACTTTGATACCACTTGTTGGAGAATGCAACAACAACAACGAGCCAAATACTTCGGGATCTATAAGAGACTTGAACACCACATATCTTATATATCTAACATTTACCACGTTCATAGCCTATGTAGAACTTAACTATTCACACTTAACCCAACATAATTAGAAGGAAAAGAAAAAGATCTCTAAAGGAGAATTTGGACACGCTACACTAGTACTATAAGAGAAAGTAATTGAAGGGACAAGTGTCATTGTTGATAAAATAAAATCTCGACAACTCATGCGAATGAAAGGATGAAGTTAACATCGACATTGTTTGAAATATGTAACCACTTAGCGCTAGCGCATTAGGGATGAAGCCTACTTCAGAGAAAGTAACTGCCACGAACATGACTTGTCACTAAGGGAGAATTACTTGGGTTATTTTCTATAAATAGAAATTTGTACGATAAAAATAAAGGTCAGATACTTAATTTCTAAAGCCTACTCTTAAAACTGAAAACGAATTCCGACTTATAAGAAAACTAAATATGACTTCCAGTGTCTTTAAATTTTTTTAAGATTTCAGTCATTTATGTTTCTGTGGATTTTAAATTCGTGCCCTTTTACTTTCAATGCAATTTTCTTATTCAATCATTTACTTTCATGCAATTCTCGTACTTTCAAGTCTTTAAAGTTGCATAACTTTCGATCATTTTAATTAAAAATCATTTACTCTTCATGTTTACCTTTTCAGTCTTTAAATCTTTGGCATTCACATTTCTTACAATCGTTTCATTACTATCTATTTAAGTTTACTACAATTTACTTTTTGTAATTTAAAATTATCATCTTTATGATTGTTGTATTTAAATTCTATCTAAATTAACTTCAAATGTCATTACCATTCTATTTTAACTTATTTCCATGCGAATTTACATTTTAGTGATTTTTTAGTCTTGAAATCATATGCATTTTATACAAGATCTAAGAATAACTTGATACAGACATTAGATTGCCATAGTTACTAATTAACTTGTTCCAAAATCTATTGATTAAGTACATTTGTGTTTCATTTGTGTTTTCAAACAATTATTTTTGTATGTGTACATGTTGTTGCGATGTAGAAAGTTAAGAAATTATGAGACTTCTAATAAATAACAAGTGAAAATAATAATAATGTATGTTCCACCAACTATTGCATACTGAGTGATACGACCACATCAACAATGCCAACTTTTAGTAATGTTGAACCTATAGTCACAATCGGGCTGACAATTGAAAATGTTATAGTTAGCATGCCACTTTCTTCTAAAGCAATGGATTCTACGAATCCTGAAGGAGGTAGGAAAATTTAATATGTACCAACTCTAGAAGTGGCCGAACAAATCTCAACCATCTAAAAATGTGTGATGCAATAGGTCAACCAAGTATTCCCTTAGTCACAAATTTTTCTTGGACTACTCGCACGATAACAAGTATATGCCTACTAGTGGTAAGACCTTTATTTGTAATGCCGACACATTTAATTAATCCCACAACAATCATGCCATATTGTCACCAAGGAAATATTTATCAAAATGTTGTGTTTCCTCAAATGCCAAGAAATATGCTCCCAAGTTCTGTAGGGCTAACTCCTGATCCATTTATAGGTGTTCGATAACAAGTGGATGACAACAACCATGAGATGGAGAACATGTTCACTCAACAATGAATGTCAACAACTCAAAGTCATAATTATAAAATACTTCATGAAACAACACAAGTGAAATATGAACTAGACCTGCAAGGGAAATGTCGACATGCTACAAAAATACTATATGAGAAAGTAATTGAGGGAACAAGTGACGTTGTCGACAAAATAAAATCAAGATAGTTGTTCATGCATATGAAAAGATAGGGTTGACATCAACATTGCTAGAATAATGTCAACACCTAGTGCATTATTGATGAAGCCTAGTTCAGCGAATATAATTACCACGAACGTAACATGTCACTAAGGATCAATTACTTAGGTTATTTTCTATAAATAGAAGTTTTAACAATAGAAGTAACAATTAGATACTTAGTTTTGGAAGCCTACGTCAACAGCTGAAAACATATTCAAGCTTCTCATAACACTAAGTATGTCATATATTGTCTTTAAATTTCTTTAAAATTTCAGTCATTTATGTTTGTGTTGATTTTAAATTTAAGCCCTTTTACTTTCAATGCAATTTACATATTGAGTCATTTACTTACTTTCATGCAATTTTAATGCTTTCAAGTCATTAATTTTGTTTAGCTTCCATTAATTTCAATTAGAAGATCTTCACTCTTAAAGTCATTTATTTTTTTGGTCTTTTAATCCTTAGCATTTACATTTCTTGTAATTATTTCAATTATTGTCTATTTAAGTTTACTAAAATTTACTTTTTGCAATTTAAAGTTCTCGTCTCTATGACTATCACATTAAACTTATTTGTGATTTTTCTTTCAAATGTCGTTTCGATTATGTTCGAACTTATTTCCATATAAATTTATATTTTAGAGATTGTTGTGTGTTAAAATCACAAGATTTTAAAAAAAAATGATAAGCTCATAACATCGCCCCAATTATTAATTAACTTGTTCAAAATCTCACTAATAAAATAATAACTTGAGATCGGATTTGATAGATTTATCTGAAGGTGCAAACACGAGAAAGGGGGGGTTGAATTGTGTTTGACTAACTTGAATACTTTTTCTGTTTTTGCAGTTTTAAAACAAAACTTGATGTATGAATAAAATAGAGTTAGCAGCGGATATAAAGTAAAAATAAAAACATAGAATTTTATACTGGTTCACCGTTAACGAGGTTACGTCCAGTCGCTTCACTTTGAAGGATTTCACTAATTCAATACCTTGAACTACAACAACTCCACTGACCCTCCAAGTCAGTCTTCTCAAACAGTCTAACAATCCTAGACTGTTGAGGAATACAACACCTTGACTTCTTAAGTCAAGTCTTCTCCTACCAATCTGACAACCCCAGATTATAGAAGGAATTACAACACCTTGAATGTAATTGCTAAGTAATCTGCTACCCCTTCTGACTCCCTCAAATTGTAGACTCTACTTCAACAACTTAGATCTAACACAAGGGAAAGAAAATAACACGAGTGCTTGCTTCTGGAATGCTGGAACTCACAATTAACCTCACTGAAAACTTGAGTGTTTGCTTTTGGAAGTGTATGACTCTTTTGTGATTTTCGATGCTAAGTATTATGCCTTGAGCCTTCTTTTATAGATGTGAATTAGGGTCTCTTCCAAGCTGAATTTCGAGCTGTATCTTGCTGGATTCTCTTGCAAAAATACTCTGACCAATCGGGTTTCATATAAATAAAAAACATATCTTTTTATCTCCAGATTTGTTTTCATAAATAACTTGGGTCAATCTTGTCTTTAATTAATTTTGGAACAAATCTTTCTTCCCGCTAATAGCTTCTAAACTTCCATACGACTTCACTTTATTTTTGTAACAAATCCTTTTAATACTTTGATCAATTTTAATTAAATCTCCAATGTTAATCCTCATGATTAAATCTGGACCGTTTGATCTTCTGCGCTAGTCCACATCTGGACCATACTAAGTGATCTGCTGTGATCCTTTGATTTCGGCCAACCCTGGACCACACTTTCTGATCTTCTGATCTTTTGATCTCGGCCAACCTGGTCTAGCAAACTGATCTGTTGTGATCCTCTGATCTCGGCCAATGCTGGACCATACATTCTGACCTTCTGATTTCGGCCAACACTGGGCCATGGTCTGATCTTCTGATCTCGGCCAACACTAGGCCATATACTTAAATCTTGACCATTGATCTGAACCTTTTCCCTCTGATTTGGACCAATTCTGAACTGGGTCTGGATTGAACTGAAATTAAATCTGGACAAATAATACTTCAGTCTGGACATTTTACCTTCTGATTTGGATCAGGTCTGGATCAAATCAGGACATCATTTCTTCTGGTATGGACTTAGTTTCATACCCTGAACCATGCTATCTTTTGGTTTGGGTCAAATCTGGACCCATTAATTTATCCTCTGATTAAGTCTGGATCAAGTCTGGGCTGTTTATCATTTCACTGCCAGGCCATCTTCTGGTCAGAATAACTTCTGGACTAAGTCTGACTTATGATTCCTTCTGGTCTGGATCAAGTCTCCCTCTGGCAGGCTTCCTTCTGGTCTGGTCCAGGTCTCCTTCTGACTTTGCTTCCTTCTGATCTGGGCCAACAAAGATATCCTCTGGTAATTCCAGGATGCATCCTTTGGTACCTTCTGGATGCATTATCTGGTGTCTTCATCTT
Source organism: Cicer cuneatum (assembly GCA_037974295.1). Lineage (NCBI taxonomy): Eukaryota > Viridiplantae > Streptophyta > Magnoliopsida > Fabales > Fabaceae > Cicer > Cicer cuneatum. The sequence continues at coordinate 47,451,969 of JBBPBO010000003.1, read as the reverse complement.
CTGCCTCTGTAAACTTCATCTTTTGGTGGCATTTAATGTAATAATTCAAGGTTCAAAATAAGATTACATGGAGTGCTTTTGTAAACATCAAAATCCTAAGTACTTAGAACCAATTTGGTTCCAACATTATCAGTCGACTAAAAACCACAATAAACACTGCCCTTTCTCATTTAACGCCTTATTATTATTTAACAAAGATGCTATGTTAAACACATTTTCTAGTTTATTTTCCCCATTTTGTTTCAATTATCCCTATTCACCATTGATTTGAGTTTGAAGATATTTTTGAATTTGTAAGACAAACACCAAAACTATAAGGCGTTGAAGAACCCTAATTTATTTATATAACTAAAAAAGAACAAAATAAGGAAGGTATATGTTGCATTAGAATGCAAGTGTTCAAGTATACATAATTGTGACAAGTAATAAAGTGAAAGAAGAGTTTTGATCCCTCGAGAATTGATGTAGATGAGTTCTAAGTATTCTCAAATGGATTAGTTTAATTAGTTAGAATCTCAAGTAACAAGTAACACAAATATTTTAGTTCATGCAAATAAAAGTAAATTCAAGTTTAAAACAACTAAATATTATAAAAGAAGATAATCTAAATTTAGAGTTTTGTAAATAGTTTAGGAATAAACTTTATTGCAAGTTCGGTTTATGAAAATGCAATATGCTACGGACATGCTAAAGCATTATGAAAATAGCGATCTTCATTTTCCATCTTAGACATCATGGTTTTCAAATGCAGTATTGTCATTCTTGGGTTCATGTTCACGTCCAACTATGCTACAATTTGTAGTTCCTCTTTTGTTCTATGGACTTAAATATTATTCCTAGTTATTTAATGTCAACCACTTGCCCAAGCATTTTGACTTAATCCACATTAAATAAACAAATCCATTTTTTTCCCTTTCCCAAGTTCAAAAAGTAGCATTAAATCTAAGGTGATCAGATTCATATTTAAAAACACACAACAAATCAACTTGATTTAAAAAGGCTAAACATGCCATAAACATATTAACCCATAATCCTAACTTACAAAAGCATTGTTCCTTAACTAATGAAGGTTTAGCTCATAATGAGCATAGAAATGGAAATGAAATTGAACGATAATGAAGTCATTATAGAAATAGTGTTGTAGAAATAATCAAATGAGAGAGTAGAAATACAAATTACAACAACAGCTCTCACATGGTTCCCTGCAACAATTAGTTCTAGCTATTCTTCTTCAAGTTCAAGCTCCAAAACTATCTCCAATGGCTTCCAAATGGAGTAGAAATGAAGGATAGTGATGATGGAGTGATGATGGCTACTATGTCTGTTGAGAGACTCTAAAAATTAGGTTTTCCTCCACCCTTTTCTAGTTTACAATTGTTGTCCTTTTTATAGGTTAGTTTTGGACCACTTCTCTATCTCTTTTTTGGGCCTTTTTTTTTGTCCTTTTATGCATAAAGAAAAATTGGTCCAATGGAACAAAGGTAACAGGCGACTAGAATATTCCTTTAATGTGTCAGTGAGGGGTGAGGTGTCCCTTGTGCTCTTATGATAAGATTATCATGTTATGGACCCACAAGTTGCTGTCTTGTAGGGATGCTGTAACACTGCTATAACATTTTACCTAGACTTGGTCAATTAATTATGTTATGCACAAAATCAACACCAAACAACATAATTCTAACATAAACTAGCATAATCTATTAAAAAGAACATTCAGTCAATATTATATTAAAAATACTTAAAATTACTAATTTAATAAAAATATCTCGTAAAAGATTTGGATATTCAAGTCTAAAAAATGGTAAATAACTCATATTTAAGAGTTATCACACCCCCAAACTTGAATCATTATTCATCTTCAAGTGATGACAAAACAAAGATAGCAAAGTAGGAAAACAATCACCAAAGGAAGATTATCAAGCTTCTAAACAAAGACCCCTCAATTTGTCAAAAACAAAAAAGTAAAACATCATTGCCTTACATGCTATTCAAGGTCATCCCCATAGTTCTATGTGTGTGTGCAATTCTACTTTATGGTTCAAAACATCTAGTACTTTAGGACTTCACTAAATCTCACAATTAATATATCTCTTTCAAGAATTTTATCTCCAACACAAAGTACACATGTTTTATTTTTCTATTGACCATTTTGGATTTTTCATTTCTTTACCATACTTCTTAATAACTTTTTTCACTATTCTTATTTTTTTTATTGCTTCACCTTTTGACCCGAGCGATGGTGCGAATATCACTCAATTACCAACAAAGTTATATCTTATGCTAAAGGTTTAATTCAATTCAAATTTATCCTAATTTCTCAACGCTTGATCTATCCCAAAGTACCTTCAACCTTTTAACAAAATGTAGAACAAAAAGTGGAAAAACTATCGAGGATTCTTAATCCTAGCATGCAAAATTTCAAGAGTTCAAATCTAAGGTCCAACAAAATCAGAGTCTATTTAGATTAAAGCACAACCAGCAACAACCATTCCTCAGACTAAAAAAACAATACCATTCCATCCCCCAAACTGATAGTAGAAGTAGTGTTGCCACTACATATGCCAAAATTGGAAAAAAAGAGATGAAATTTATTAAAAGACATGATATAGCATTAAATTGAAAATTCAATTTACTGGTATGCAATATTCTACGTACATGCTATAGCATTATCAATAGAGTGACCTCAGGGGTTTTTCAACTTAATTCATCTTGGTTTTCAAATACACTAATGTAATTCTTGGGTTCATTTTCACATCCAACCATGCTCAACTTTATAATTCATCTTTTTTTTTGTGTGGACAAATACTATTTCTAGTTATTTAATATCAATCACTTGTTCAAACATCTTGACTTAATCCACATTAAACAAACAAATCCATTTTTTTCTCTTTTCCAAGTTCAAAAACTACCATTAAATCTAAGGTGATCATATTCAGATTTAAAGACAACCATAAATCAACTTGATTAAATAAATGCTAAGCATGTCATAATTGAAATGGAAATAAAATGGAACGATGATGAAGCCATCACTGAAATAGTGTTATAACAAGAATCAAACGAGACAGTAGAAATACAAATTATAATAATAGTTGTCACAGGGTTCACTGCAGTAATTAGTTCTAGCTCTCATTCTTGAAGTTCAAGCTCCAAAAGAGGCTCCAATGGGTTACAGTTGGGGTAGTAATGAAGGATGATGATGATGGAGTGATGGTGGCTGGTAGATTTGCTGAAAGACTCTGAAAATTAAGTTTTCCTCCACAACATTTTAGGTTTGCAGCTGATGTCCTTTAATATAGGACATCTTTGGACCACTTTTTCCTCTCCTTTCTGGGCCACTTTTGTCCTTTATGCATAAAACAACTTTGCCCCAATAGAATAAAGGTTTGAGACAACTGGAATATTCTATTGGCTTGTCCTTCAATTGGTGAGGTGTCCCTTGTGCCCATAAGATAAGGTTACCACGTTTTGGGCCAACAACTTATTGTCTCGCAAGGATGTTACAACATTGTTGTAGCTTTTTAACCAAACTTAGTCAATTAATTTTATTATGCACAAAATCAATACCAAACAACATAATTCCAACATAAACTAGTCTAATCTAATAAAAATGACATTTAATCAATATTATATTAAAAATACAAAAATTATTCATTTAATAAAAGTATCTCCTTAAGGATTTTCATATTCAACTCTAAAAAGTAGTAAATAACTTATATATTTAAGAGTTATCAACAGACAGAGATACTTAACATTCAAATTAAAAGAAAAAAATCTTTTCGCGAAGAAAAGATCAAATGAAAGCAAACATTCAGATTTTGGGTTGAAATCGAGATGAATAAGAAAAATTTTTTAAATGTATGAAGTATTCCAAAATTTTTATTTAAGAATGTTTAATAAAAAGTTATTTAAAAAAATAAAATTATCAATAATAATCTTAGGTAGACTTGTCACTTCAGTATTTTTAAGATACGTGTGTATTTTTTCAACATAAAAAATAACAAAGATAATCTTATGCAATTTTTAAAAGATAAAGGACCAGCACAAAAAAAAGATCAATCTATTATTTATCAGTTTGGTTTAGTTTGTATTTTGTGAGAATAAATTACAAACACTGAACCATAAACCAAACCAATTATTTTTTTGTTGGTTCAGATTTTCTCTTTCCCAAAAGTCAACCAAAACTACATATCTCTCCCTATTTATATGACTTAATGATTACAGATAAGACATATCACACAAAATTTTCATGGAGATTACAAAATTATACCATTATATATCCAAAAAAATTAATTGAAGATACCTCAACAAAATAATAATTGTTCTCTTATTCTCTTCATATTTTAAAATTGTTTATATTTTCACTATAAAAAATATATCTATGTATGTGTGTGAGAGATAAAAATGCTTAATAGTTTATCTTTCACACATGTTGTAGTTTAATTCTTCACAAATAAAATTATTCAATCATTTTTAGTGAGGGGTATACTTAATTTTAAGTAGGAAAAGAAAACAAAATTACTCATTGACTAACACCGAATTAAGATTTGAGAAATAGCAATGCATCGAGACATTACAACATTGAAGTACAGCTACATTAAAAGAAGAATCACTTGATGAAAAAATACAACAATAAATGAGTTGTAACTATATATGAATTTAAAAGAAATTGTAAAAACAAATTATTTCGAGTTTTTTTTTTTAAAATAAAATATTGCAAAACAACATTAACAGCTATTTTTTGGTTAAATGGCATGATTATATTTCAATGAAAGAAAAACTATAACTACCTATTGACAAAGCTAAGTTATTCGAAGTGTTAAGACAAAAGTTGACCCAAAAACTGGTTTTTTTTTTTTTACTAAAAATAGTTAACACAAATGAATGTTGTAAACCTAAAAAGTACAAAAATAGTTACATGAAATAGGACGAATTTAGTGTGAGTGTGCTTGGTATTTTGATCTAAATCTGCTTTACATTGCATTTAGTTTGAAAAGTAAAACCATTGCCAAGCATGTTGCTTGGGCTGGGCCTTGTTGGGCCATAAGTTCTCGCTTTCAATGGATGAGTTTGTTTTTAAACCATCGTTGCATATTTGTACTTGATCAAAATTGCACTGAATTATTTATTTCTTTTAGGATTAATTGTTGTTTTGGTAGTTTTATTTTTATTTATTTTTAGAATGGTCCCTCGTTTTAAAATCCTTTAATTTTGATCTCTTCCTTAGACTTTTGGACTAAAACAATGGTGATATGACATGTCTTAAATGACGTTGATAGTAAGATGATTTGAAATGATTAACTCTTATGATATTTCAAGAAAATTCCATAACAATTTTGCTTTCTACTTTAAAATTAAACAATAAATTCATTTTCGTAGTTTAATTTATAAAAAGTAAACAATAAATCTATCTGAATGATTTTAGATTATCGGATGGCAATACTACATCAACTAAAATATGTCACATCATCAATGTTACATTTAAAAGTTTGAAGAAATGGCCAAAACTAGAGAATTTTAAAATGAGGAAGCCAATTTTAAGAATAAGTGAAAAAAGGAGACTAAAACTATAATTAATCTATTTTTTTATAAAAATAAAAGAAATAACATATTTATAGATTAAACATTGTTTGTAAAATATTGTAGATACTGAATTATATTCCCAGTTTAATTTAACAACCAAAAGTTTTAATAGGATATCTTGGACCTAGAGATTGAAACAGAAAAAGACAAAAAAGAATTGGGCCATTAAAAATTATTTTAAAATTTTTGAAATATAAAGTGAATTTATTTTTGAAATTTTAATTTAATTTGAAATTTTCGAAACTTTAACGTTTAACAAAAATTTCAAAATAAATATGTTCAAAATTTTTAAATTTTTGAACACAAGTATTTTTTAAAAGTTTCAAAAACCAAATTTTGAAAACGTAACGTTTCAAAACTTTTGATGAAGATAAAAGTTTCGAAATGTAAATTTTGTTTAAAAAATGCTGGAAAATTTACCAAAATTTTGTAAAGTATTAGTAAAAAGTGAAAAGAAAAAAAGATTTTGGACTTTTTATATATATATTAGAAAAGATAAAGGGATGCCAAGTAGAAAAATCAAAATTGAAAAGGCTACCACATCTGTCCTTATATTCATGCTAACTTTTTGCTGGCTTTCCAAAGATTTTTGTAAATACTTTTATCTACCAACAACAACAACATTGGAGTTTCTAAAAAAAAGGAATATATTTGTCACAAGTCATAACCAAACATATTCAAAGGAACATATTCATGTACCCATTTCAAAACGAGAAGGATATCACTAGTTTTGCGTTCCATAACAAAACGTATGGATATCAGTCAAATTTGCATCAAAATTAATGGAGAGACTATATATATCTTTTATGCAATTTTCAGAGATTAATAAAATATCGCGAAGTGGTTGGTGACTGGCTCATTGTCGTTGGCTTCCCCAGTAGTAGTGGTGGTAGGAATTTCCTCATAATTCTCTGATGGTTGTATTTGAGATAGCACTAGAGACAAGATTGGACACTTGTAAACGTGAGCATTTCAACGTCTTCAGGCTATAGTCCGAACGAGAATAAATCTAAACTGAAACTATAAATTAAGTTAAAGGAAAAGAATTGATAATTTTATTTTGACGTGGACAAATTAATAATTTAGCCTATTTTTATATTGTTACAATTTTCCAAAGTCAGTAGTGAGTATGATAGGTATTGATCTTGTCCATGCATCAAATACTTTTGCTTGCAGTGGGAAAGCAAAACACGGACTCGTCGACGTTCTCCCGTTTCAATCAATCATCAACCGTCCAACCTTTATTTATAATAAGAAGAGTGTTAGTCACACAATTTTTAATATATATATATATATATATATATATATATATTATAGGATTTCTATGATACATTCAATTTTTTTTTAATTCAGTCAAATATTAATTAATAAATATATATATATATATATTTATATATTAATCAAAAAATTCATAGACACACTCTATTTTTTATTATACTGTATAACTTGTAATATCATAATACATTTTTTTTAATTAAAATTTATGTATAAAAAAATACAGTCTTGGCATTATTCTTACTTATAATAATTATTTAAGACCAATGTAATCTTCCCATGTTATAACCATTTGAAATTCCATTTTTATCCCCACACCCATTTGAAAGCTTCCTCTGTTTCCTGGCTCTCTTTCTTGTTTCTCCCCTGCAACCAATCACTCCGTCTGTTTTCTCTTATTCTTCTTCTTTTCGGGTACGTCAAATACTAACTGCGTTCTTTTTCAATTTCAATTCTCTTACCTATCGAAAACTCCGTTTTAAAAAATTTCACATATTCTCTCCATGTTTATCTCTTACATTTCTTACCATTTTTATTATGTAAATCAAATTAATTAATACGCATGTTTAAGCTATTGTTTATATGATCCATTTAGAATCATTTTTTTTAATTCCACTGTTTAATTCATATCACAAATTTAAAATTCTACCAGTCCTTTTACTTATGCATGACACATTCATTGTAGAATCGCTGTTTAAGTTTATACACTAATCATCGCTAATCTTGTGGATTTTTTTCTCTTTCCAATTCCATGAAAATAATTTTAGTCTGTTTATTTTTTTATATATAATATAATAGTCATGATTTTGTAATAGTTATTTCATGTGTGGATTCTTTTAATTTGTTTGAATAAAGAGTTTAATTAAAAACTATAGCATTAGCACAAGCACTTATGCTTATATATAAGATATTTTTGTAACAAAAAATAAATAAAGTCAATTGTTTTTGTTTCGTAAACTATCTTTATTAAAAATAACTTGAAACCAACACCAAAATAACATTAATTTTAGCGCATATTTGTTTTTGCAGTGAAATTAATAAAATTACAGTGAGTCAATGTGATTTTTTACAAGATAAAAATAGGTTCTACAATAAATAAAAAAATAAGTTTTACAAATGATTTAAGAACTATTCATTGGATAAGAATGCTGTGGTTGAAATTTTAATATAAAACAATTTATTTATATTTGTCTAAAGTTACTGCAAGTAGGTTTTTGTACAGTTGGTTGTTGTTGATATTTATTTGATCAAGGTTTCAATTCTTATTCTCAGAATATTCTGAGTACGATTTCTGATTCCTTTTTTATTCTGTTCCATGTGTTGTCTTAAATTTTTTATTCTGTTCCATGTGTTGTGTTATTATAACTTAAGATGATATATTCCTGTTTTCCCCGCGTATACTCTTGGGGTACTTTCAACTAATTGAGAATTTAATCAATTTATGCTTGTAAGTTGCAATTCTTTGTTGCGTTGTAAGTTGTAACTTTGCTTTGGGTACCAACATTCATTGCTCAAACTTTTCCATTCTCTGCTTCTTGCTTTTTAATTCTTTGTTACTTTGTAACTTTTGTTGTGAGACCTTTTATCTGATCTTTGCCCTGACATTTTTAGTTACATAGGTTTTTCAAAAAGCACTTGAAAAAACTAGAGTATGAAGTAGGCTAAGCCAAAACCACATAGGTTTTTAGTTACATAGGTTTATTTTATTTCATTTTTTTATTGTGTGACTGCAGTGATGGATACTACAGCAGGTCAAAGTCTCTATCCATTGCATCAAAGCAAAACTATTCACCTGGTTTGTGCCAAATTTACCCTTAATAGCTTGTGCTGTTGGAGTAGTTGTATTCTGGTTTTTGAGATCATTTATTATTTTCCATTGTTTTTAAAACACTATGTGTTTTATGACCTTGTTTATAGGTTAGGCATGCTCAAGGGGTTCATAATGTAGAAGGAGAGAAGAACCATGATGCTTACCTATCTAATGATCTTTTTGATGCAAACCTAACCGCTCTTGGCTGGAAGCAGGTAATTGCCAGTCAATTTTTTTGAATGTCATGTTGTCAAGTAATTCTGGATGTGTTTTGGTATTTTGTGGAATATCTCTTTGAAGTGATCATATTGGTAGAGATAATTCTGTTCTAGAGTATTAGTATTATTCTGTTAATGGTAATTTGATTTCTCATAAGTAGTAGGCTATCAATATTAATCTTGTCCACCCACACATAAATCTTAGTGTTGTCAAATAGCGGCGGTATAGTGCTATAGCGTAACAGAATTTGAGCAAGTCGCTATTGTTCTGCAATATGCTATTTAGTATGAAGTGTTGTCAAATAGCAACTAGCTGACTATAGCAATGTGGTAGCACTGTAGAGTAGCAAAGTTTGAGCAAATTTTCTGCGATCTGCTATTGACAATATTGATACATCTATCTCTTGCTAGTTTTTTCTGCTCAATTTTTATGTTCTTTAATTGTCATGGTGACATGCTTGTAACTTGAGTCTCTGACAGGTTGAAAATCTCCAAAAGCATGTGAAGGCTAGTGGACTTTCCAGAAAAGTTGAACTAGTTGTGGTTTCTCCACTGTTAAGGTATTTATATATTGCATTTTTGAATTCTGCCAAATCATTATATGTCCCACTTTGTTATTTTACTTCTATTTTCTGTCTCTTTTTAAAGTGTGTATTTGAACAAGGTACCGAATTTTAGGAGAAGAGATGATACTTGTTCGCTTAGTCAAAAACAGATACAAAGATTAGATATAAAGGCAGAGTTGGTTTAAAAAATACTAACCAATTTGACACAACTTGGGAGAGAAATAGAAAAGAGAAAAAATAATAGATAAAACAATTTAAATCATATCTGAATTTGGTAATTCATATTTTAATCTATCTAAACTAATACATTCAAACCGTTAATCCCAAGAAACTTTTACACCATCCCTCAAGTTGGTATGTTTTTATTTATCAATTATCATGTCCAACTTGCTTATAATAAGTTCAGTTAGGTTGAGAAAACCCCTTTGTGAGGATGACTGCTAGTTGTTGAATGATAGTAACAAATGGCATACAAATAATTCTTTCATTCATATTTTATACAAATTGTCTATCATTTCCCACTTGATTGGTTTGATTATGTTGTACTGGTTTTTAACCAATACTTTTAGCAGTCTTATTATCACATATAGTCAATAAGATTATTTCATTCTTTCTCTTCAGCAACTATTTCTTTTCTTCCAAGGTTCATTCCAGCGCTTCCACCTTTTCTCTTCTCCTTCTGAATCAAATTATGCTGTCAAAAGGGCAGATAATATTCCTTCAATTTTGAATGTTCTTAGTTAACAACTTAATTATTCTCTTTGATTCTTTGCGTTATATCAACTTAAAATCATGTGACACTACCTAGGTGTTCGGAGAGTTGGTAACGTAACTCTCCTTCAGAAAAAGAACCCGTGTTCAATTCCTAAAGTCACCTTGTTTGAAGACAACTCAATTGTGAATAAAGATCGACCTTCCCACCCACTATCAACTAAAAAATTAGTCTCATAGAAGGCCTAAAGGACTTAAGCTATAAGCGATTAGGGGGTACTCTAGGTCTAGGGAGTCTACTAAACTAATTAACATGGATTAGCAGTGTAAAAGTCAAGTGGCACATTAAGAGGGGAGTAAAATAGGAAAAATGCATGAGTGAGGACTCCAATTTAATACCCCCTTCTCTAAATATAATTAAAAAATGGATCACTGAAAGTTGATGTATTTGGATCAAATACATCAACTTCTTTTTTACCCATGTTTCCTTATATTTTGGGATAGTGTCTACTGTGTTTTTTTGTGTTTAAAATGTGGGTTATCTAATATTAGTATCGATACTGAGACAGAATTTGACATTTTTAATTAATGGTAGGAATCATTTGCACTTCATCTTGTGGTGTATGATATTGATGCTATTGCTATGTTTGCAGAAATCTTATTAATTTTTTACATTTTCCTTTCGTGAGCAAATATGCGTGCTTCTGTATTTGGGGCTATCATAAGTTGAAATTCAAACTATTGCATTGCAGGACAATGCAAACAGCAGTTGGGGTCTTTGGTGGGGAAGCATACACTAGTGGAATTAATGAACCTCCTCTGAAGACCGAAAACGTGGGACGTAGTGATCATCCTGCAGTTTCTAGTCTGAACTGCCCACCATTTATTGCAGTAGAGCTTTGCCGAGAGCAAATGGTAAGTAATGTTTAGTAGCTTTGGTCTTTGGAGTTTGGATGATTGAATCAACTAGTTTACAACAATCTTTCCCTTGGTTTCTTAAAATTTTCCTACCTACTACATATTCAAGATGGTACCACCTCTGTTGTTAGGATTATCACATAAACTGGCTACAATATAACGTGGCTACTACACCATCTAAGCCATTCTTGTTATCAAAACTTGGCTCATTTTTTGTTTATTCCAATGTTACTCTATGAAGCATTAACATAGACATTGATACTAGACACGACATTAACACATACGCAACATTAATAAGTTAAGAAAATAGAAGTAATTGAATGTAATATTTGTGTCAATATCATGTCGTTGTCAGACACAAACACGTCTCATGGGTATGTATGGAGTATAACAGTTATAACAGAATTCTTTATCTCCTTTCCTATTTTCTAAAATTTCATTTACTATATAAATCAATATACTTTTTTACAAGGCTATCTTTAGTAATGCAGGGACTCCATCCTTGTGACAAGAGAAGAACTGTCAGCGAGTACCGACACATGTTTCCAGGAATTGATTTTTCACTGGTTAGTGGTCTTTTGGTTCTTACCTTATGATATAGTCTAGCTGCTACTATAGAATTTGGTTCTATTTTAAATTTTGTTGAATTGAATTTGTGCTGAATATAAATCTTATAAATCTTTATAGATTGAAACTGACGAGGACACTTGGTATACACCTGAAAGAGAGAAGAAAGAAGAAGTTACTGGTAGGGGACTGAAGTTTTTGGAATGGTGAGTGTTACTCCTCGTTCTTATATTACGTGTCTTATTTGTAATGTATACTTATTACAAATTATTGTCTTTTTATATTATTAATGAAACATTAATTACTATTAATATGTTTGTACTTATTGTATCTCAATTTATCTAACTACACAACTAATTATTATTAATATGAATATTTTAGTTAATGAAACAAATTTTATTATTAAAATCAACACAACTAATTATTTTCTTAAAAACTGGAAATAATCCAAATAAAACACTTATAATAACCTTGTTATATGAAAATAAGGAGGGCCAAAGAGGCCAGAGCATAGTGAAATTAGGATTCATATTAGCTATAAGCTATCTTCTTAAGCTATTATGAAAAGTTTATAGAAGCAAGCTTAAAATAGATTAAAGATATGTCATATGTTGCTTCTACAAAGCTCTTTTAAACAGTCTCACAAGTGTTTATGTCAGTAAATAAACTCAAATAAGTTAATTCAAATGGAATAATAGTATTAAAGCATCACTGATATTCTCTGAAGTTAGGATTTCATTTGTTTTTATTGTGATTTTGAATTGCATTTAAACAACTTGTTTCTCAAATTTTGTTATTGGTTCAGGTTGTGTACACGTAAAGAGAAGGAGATAGCTGTCGTTACCCACAGCAGCTTTCTGTTTAATACGCTCAGTGCTTTTGGAAATGATTGTCACCCAAATATTAAGACTGAAATGTGTACACAGTAAGCATCTCTCTAAAAGTTTTACTAATCTTATTTATGAACAGCATATTCAGGTTTAGATATATGCAGCATTCAGGAATAATAAATAACAAGGTTCTTCTCTCAAAATGTCTAATTCTATCTCAATCTTTATGAAAAATATAGGAAATACTAAAAGAAAAGAAGGAAAACTGTTGGACTTAATTATTTAATCTAAATCATGATTCTTTTATTTGAAATTCAAAAAAAAGTTAAGTCATATGTTATTTAATCTAACTTTTTATGTTTTCATCATATACTAAAATCAGTCGTGGTCATGGGTTCGACTTCTTATTGATATTAATTGAAGAACATCTGTTGGAAGATGTTAGTCTTTAAATGAATCTCTGTATCTCGAAAAATTAATCTCCGTATAACCAAGGATATATTGCAATGACAACCAAAAATATGTAGTTTATATGGCAATTATCATTAGACTGATAGAATAGTATACCTTTACATTGGAAAAACATGAAAGTTCTTACTCAATATGTAGCATAAAATGAATTGTTTAACTTGCACTAAATATTTGCTTGCATGCACTGCATGTTAGACTAATTGAAAAAAATTTGGCTTTCCTGTTTTACAGTTTTGCTAACTGTGAACTACGCTCCATGGTTATTGTTGATAAAGGGTAAGCATTTTATAACATAAAACTCATTATATTCAAATTTATGCAGAAAATTCTATTGATTTATATATGTGCAGAATGATTGGATCAAATACATCAACTACCAACTATCCTGGCAAGATTCCCCATGGCCGGGACCTTCCAAGTGATGCTACTGACTAGACAAACATTAATTCAAGAAAAGGGCTGACCAAATAATAGTTCCTCCTCTCATTGATAGCCGGTCGTTTGTAATATCAGTCATGGAATTTTCCTTAGTACAAAATAATTATTGATTTCTTAGTTGCATTTTACAGGGAGAAAAAGACATTTTTTAGGAACAATTTATGTTTGTAAGAGAAATTTCTCCCTTATTCGGGGTAAGTAGATAAATTGGCAACATATATAGGTGACAATTAAGATTAAAAAATGTGGATGCTAACATTTTTTTCGAATTTTTTTTTTAATTGAAAGTTTATATATTATGTATGTAAAATGTTATAAAAATCTAAAATAATTTGATATGTTATTGAGACTTATGAAGATTAACAATGTTTAATAAAAGTGTATAAAACATTAATTCTAATGTATCTCAATAATATATCAAATTATTTTAGATTTGTTTAAAATTTACATGTATGATCTTCTATATGATATATAAACTTTCAATCTAAACCGATTTTTTCTTTTTAAATAAATAAATTAAGAAAAATAGAGAAGATTGAGAGAGATTGAAGGAGGTTTGGATTGAGGGATCCAACTCCCCAAGTTTCGGCTCCCTGTTTGAAAGAGATTTTGCTTATCTAAAGGGAGTAACTATTGATGATCAAATGAATAATTTACGCACATACAGAATCAATCATATATTAATTATAATATCAATTGATTTACTCACTTTATCAATTTATCATCTCCATAAAACCCACATGAATCAAACCTTGATAACAACTCTTATTCACTCGATCACCAGAAAAACAAGAGAACCAGACTTTAAGATTGGACGAAGAACCAATACCATGAAAAACCTTATAGCAAACCAAATGAGAAAATTTAGTGTTCATTTGTTACATTTTTTATTATAAAATAATCACTTTTTCAAATAAAATAATTATATTTTAGGAGTTTTCATCTATTGGTTATATACTTTTTGAAAATAAAAATAAACAATATCTATTTTTTTTAAATGAGAAGTTACATTGAGTAAGTTATTGTAAAAACATTATTGATAGTTTCTACTTTTCCTAAAAATCTATAAATCATTATACCAAAATCACTTTTTTATAATTAACATACATATACTAGTCACATGAGTGTTGATGACCGATGAAGACCAATAGTATAAATTTACTTTTCTATCCCATAATAAATGTTTTTTTAAAAAAAAGACTATAATATTGCGATTGTGGTAGCTACTGCTTCGAACCGCAGTTGTTGTGAGGAAAGAAGAGGATGAAGTAAACAATAATGAAGGGGTGATCACGTCAATTAAAGCTGTAAAAACAGGCTACTTGCCCTGTTTAAGGACGACTCAAATGGATTACGGACGTTATTGGTCTGACTTAAAAAATCTTCTTAAAATGAGTTGAAAAATTATTACTTGAGTTTAGCCTTAAATAGATTATGGGCTTTCGGATCAACTTGTCATGTAATTTTTTAATTTTTATTTAAACTTTATAATTTTAAGTATTCTAATTTTTTATTTTTTAAATTATGTAACTTTTTATATACTATAATATTCTTTTAAAATATTATTAACATCTTTTCAGGAATTTAAATATAATACAAAAGTTGTTAACATTTTTTACGTATTTTATTTATTATTGTGTTACTCTTAGTGTTAAACATTTTATATAATTTCTTTCAAAATAATATATATATATATATATATATATATATATATATATATATGAGTTTGTTAATTAATCCTCACTTCAAATTAGAAGGATTGTTAACACCCTACGCACTTTCTGCATTTTCTATTTAGACCAAATAAACCATTTCCTACTATTTTAAACATAATTTAAGTAAAGGATAATTTTGTAAATTTAAATTAGTTTTATTTTTTGAACAAAATATATCACAAACCATTTTCTTTAATTGCCTACAATTTCCGGGAAGTTGGTATTAGCCTGATCCATCGACCATGGTCGAGCACGGTGGAGACCAATTTTTTGCACAGGAGCATAGAGTAGTTAAGACCATTGAAGATCCAAAAAAGAAAATTGAAGCATTCATGTGGTGAAACACACTTGCATAAATTATTTTAGAAAAAATAAACCATATAATTCTCAATCATATGTGTGATTGAAGGTATACTAGAGCTCAAATACGACTTAAAATTTAGAGCTCAAATTCTATGTTTTATCGGAGTCTTTGGATTAGTCCATACATGTTACCTTATTTGGAGGACTCTAACATCAACATAGTTAGAAGCCCAAATCACTAATCCAAATAAGATTGTAAAACATCATTGTTGAGGAGGCGAAAAGAGATATTTTAAAATATTAGACAGCCTGCAAGAATGTCAGTTAAGGAACAAAGGGAAAATTTAAAGACAATGGAAAAGTGTTAGCTTTCAAGTTGTTACTTCAAGTACAAGAAACAGAAAAATACACTAGTATATGAATAGTAGGACCTGTCTATTGAATGAATTGAATATGCTATTTATACATGAGTTATACATATTCATTTTAACAACCCTCTAACTAACTAACTGATTGGTTAGTTAGTTAATTACAAGTTACAACCTTTAATTGCTACATTACTTTGACAACAAGTCACTTAACAATTTCCCATAATTCAAGTATCTAAGTGATACTACACCTAGCATTTGTCTTAGCTCCTCAAATCTGTTTGTCCTTAATGCTTGGTCATAATGTAAACAACTTGCACTTCAGTTTGGCAATATATGAGTTTAAGCTTGCATCTTCCAACTTGATCTCTCAAGAAATGAAACCTTGTTTCAATGTGCTTGCTTCTTCCATGAGATACAGGATTATTTGCTAGATTTATGGATGAGATATTGTTAATCATCAATGGCACTGGTCTACACACATCAATCTTCAGTTCTTCCTGAAGGTGCAAACACGAGAAAGGGGGGTTGAATTGTGTTTGTCAAACTTGATTGCTTTTGTTGTTTTGTTGAATGTTAATGTAAGTTATTCGATGGATAACTAATCAGACTCAGCAGCGGATAATAATAACATAATAACACAGCAATTTATACTGGTTCACCATTAACTAGGCTACGCCAAGTTCCTTCCTATAGAAGGCTTTTTCACTAATTCAAACTCCTTTGAATTACAACACTAGTGACCCTTCAAGCCAGTCTTCCCAAACAGCCTAACAACCCCAGACTTTTGAGGAACAACAACACCTTGACTATACCAGCTGTAAGACCCTTAAATTTAAAATTAAATTCAGATTTGATTTTAAGGGTATTTTGGGAATATTGGTGTAATATTCAATATATGTATATTTTGTATAAATATATATATATAATTAATTGTTTTGAAGTTGGAATTAAAATTATGGATGATGGATGAATTAATTTAATTTCGAGTAATTAAATTATCGGACCGTTAATTAAGATATTCTCTGCTAATTTCGACGGAAACGGGTTAAGTGCTGAAGGATCAAAAGATATTTTAATATAAGAGTTGGTGAAGTGGCGTAGATATTTGTGAAAAAGGAAACAATTCCTCTCTCCTCTGCTGTGTTAGTTGCATTTAAGTGGATACTTAAGTGAGAAGCTTTTCCTTCTTTCCTCTACGCGCCAGTTTCTGCTTCATTTTCTTCTTCTTCTAATTTTCTGAGTGTTGGTGAAGAAAAACAGTTTACTCAAAAGTCATCGTTCTGGAAAATCTGAGTGTCGAATCAGAAAGTTTCGAGTACGAAAGTCATTCCTCTAATCGTTACGGAGCTAAAGAACTAATTTTCGTAGCGGCGAACGCGAACGGGAGTATCGTCGGCTTTTTCGCAGAAGCGTACGAGCTAAGGGAACGTAACTAAGGTAAGGGCACCTTCCAACTTTCTAGATTGCATTTAGGGCTGGAAATGCATATGTGATGAATGATATTTGGTTTATGTTTGTGAAAAACATTGTATTATGTTTTGAAAATCATTCTGTGAGTGTTGAATGATGATTCTGGTTCTGATTTTGTTTTGTTAAAAATCAGTGAGGTTATTCTGGTTTGAGTAAATCTGTGTCTTGCTGTGTTTTGTTAAACAATCTGGTGTTGATGGTTGTTTCAAATGAAAAGGGATTTAAAATGGTGGAAGTATTTTTATGAAAAACCAGTTGTTGGTATTTGATGAAAAATGTTCTGAGTTGAGGTTTTAAAAGAGGGGAATTATGATTCTGGTGTTGGGTTGGATTTTCAAAAGAAAAGGTTTTGAAAATGTGTTGAAGTTTCAGGAAAATTCACTGATTTCGAAGGTGTATTCGAATACGGCATTGAGTGTATTCGAATACAACCTGCAAAGCTTCTGTTTTCCCTAAGTTTTCGAACTTGTATTCGACTACGAGCCCCTGTAGTCGAATACAGATTTTCCAATTTTGCTACTGACTTAGCATCTGTATTCGACTACGACCCTCTGTAGCCGAATACAGATTTACAACTTTTGCCACTGACTTCGCATCTGTATTCGACTACGACAACCTCGTATTCGAATACAGAGTGCTGATTTTTCACTGTTTTAGCTTATGTATTCGAATACAAGGTAGCTGTAGTCGAATACAGATTCGTGTTTTTCAGAAATTCAAGTTTTTAACATTGTTTTATAAACCTTAAGTGTTGGGGTACCTTGGGAAGGTTTGTGGTGATTAAAAATGGAAATTTGGTGATAGTTTGAAGTGGTGATGATGAAGTTTTTGAGAATTTACTGAAGTTGTAGAAATTCTGATTTTTGTACTGTGACAGCCTATGTATTCAAATACAATGAAGCTGTATTCGAATACAGATTCGTATTTTTGCCAGAAACCTCAGTTTTAATCACAGTTTTGAATCTTAACAGTTGGGGAAAAACCTTTGTTAATAAAGAGTGGAACCTTGAGGTAACGCAAAGTGTAATGCTTGCTTGAATGGTTAATCTTTGAATGTGTTGAGATGTTTTGAAAAATGAGGAAAATGCATGAATTTTACTAAGGTGCATACTGTTTTCAATGAAGTGAAACAATGCATATTCATGCATGGCATAGTTAGGTGGTACCCGCGATGCGCCACAGAGTAATGCGCATCCACGTGCTGATCTGTAGTGATTGCACGAGTGCTGATCTGTAGTGATTGCACTAGGTACTAATCTGTGATTGTACCTTGGTATATAAGTGTTGGTCAGATAAACGACTGTACTGGTACTGGACTGTAGTGTCTGTACCCTGAAATGCGCAGCCACGTGCTGATCTGTAGTAATTGCACGAGTGCTGATCTGTAGTGATTGCACTAGGTACTGATCCGTAGTGATTGTACCTTGGTTTATGTCAAACGTGCTGGTCTGTATGCGACTGCACTGGTGCTGATCTGTATGCGATTGCACCCTGGTCATGAGGGCCGTTAAATTGTGCTGGTCTGTAAGCGACTGCACCTTGGTGATTCCAAGAATTTATGAACATGAGCATATACATATTGCATCGGAGTGTTCGACCGGAGGGTCACGTTTTGATTTTATGTTGACGGTGGAAAATTGTTGTGTGAGTAAGTATTTTTTTGAAAATCTGTAATTTCGGATGAATTGATGTTTGTGCTTACATCATGATTTTTATACTTACTTGGTTGCTGTTTTGGAAAGTACAAATGACATGTATTTCAAAATTTAGCATCCTTATTTATCATCATGTACTATGAATATGTTTGATATTCTTGATATAACTGCTATGTGGTAATTGTTATTTTTGGTCGGTGACCCTTTACAATTATTGTGGAAATTGGGCGTTGCCCTCAGATGAGATTCAGAACCGTATCCCTGATGGTCATACTAACGACAGGGAACGTCGTTAGTTTCCCTTGATCTTTACTTGTGGGCTATGCAAAGAGATGAGCAGCTGGGTGAAGAAAAGACTTGTGAATATTGTAATGCTACTGTAGCTTAGGGTATGATCAGAGTAGACTTATGTATAGGGTTTTGAACTCTATGGTTGTAAATATTCATTTTGGGAATTATTGTAAAACTCTTCCGCACTCTGATAAATATTTTGATGTATGTTTATTTTAGTATATTATAAAGATCAAATTTCGATAAATATCTCATTCGATTTAATTGTGATGTTGCTGTTTTAAATTCCTTACTATTTTTGATTACGAAGTCGAATGATATTTAATTTGAATTGATTTTAATTTCCTTGAAACATAATTCTGAAAACTCTTTTATTTATGTATTCGTTTTAAAAAAAAAAATACACTCGCGCTGTGTTTTAAACTCGGGGTGTTACACCAGCCAAGTCTTCTCAAACAACCTGACAACCCCAGACTTTTGAGGAATAACCACACCTTGACTGTACAAGTCAAGTCTTCTCAAACAGCCTGACAACCCCAGACTTTTGAGGAATAACCACACCTTGACTCTACATGTCAATTCTTCTCAAACAGCCTGACAACCCCAGACTTTTGAGGAACGATAACAACACCTTGACTCTACAAGTCAAGTCTTCTCCTACCAATCTGAAAACCTCAGATCGAAGAAGGAATCTACACCAATATCGGGTTATATAACAAAGGTTTGGAACTTTGCAAAGTTGCTTATGGAAAGCTGATTGCTGCACTTATTCTTGCACACTTTTGTTGCTTCTGAAAAGCTTATTGTTGCACTAAATTTCTCTTTCAAAAACACTTAGAAAATATTGCTCTTGCACATTTGTGTTTCTCTATTTTGAACTCTCAGATAACATTGAATTTAAGCTCGAGTTCTTGTGTTTTTCGATGCTTTACTCTTCAGCATTAAGCCTCTATTTATAGTTGAAATTAGGGCTTTACTTTGATCTGATGCTTTACTTTTGGAGTGTATTTCGATTAATTCTATTTTGAGAGTATTCTGAAGTATTTTGCTCATATTCTATTTCTGGAGTCTTTTGCTCCGATTCTATTTTGAGCATTTTTCTCAGATTCTGTTTTGAACATGCTTTTAGCTAGATTCTGTTTCTTGAGTTTTTTGCCCCAATTTTGTTTTGAGCATTTTTCTCAGATTCTGTTTCGAGCATATTTTTAGCTAGATTCTGTTTTTCTAGTTTTCGTCTCTAATGAGATCCTCTTATGATATCCTCGGACAAGTTCCTCTGATGACCATCGTCTGGTAATCATCCTCTGGTGACGTCATCTTCTGATGACATCCTCTAGTGATGTCATCCTCTAGTTTCTTCTTTTGGTGACGTCATCTTCTGGTGACATACTCTGGTGGCGCCATCCTCTGATTTCTGCTTCTGGTTACGTCATCTGATTTTTCATTCTTCTTCTAAGTCAAAATACGATTTTCATAAAATACATTTGTTAAGATCAAAACTTTAATTGCAAGAACCAACTTGGTTCCAACACTTCCGTGAAAGTTTCCAGCCATAATGCTTGGCAGGCTGTATAGCTGCCATCAATATATTCAGCTTCGCATGATGATAAGGCTATGAATGGCTACTTCTTTGAGCTCCATGCTATTAAGGATTTCATGAATTTGTAGCCCGATGTGCTCCTTCTATCACTTCTATCCCCACACCAATCAAAATCTGAACAGCCTACTAGATCTTCATCTCCTTGCTTTAATTCTTTTGCAAACAGAATTCCATGTTCCAATGTGCCTTGAATGTATCTCATGATTCTCTTAACCACAGCCCAATGAGTATGCTTGGGATTCTCCATGAATCTGCTTATGACACTGACACTATAGCATAGGTCAGGTCTTGTGTTGCACTAGTACCTTAAGCATCCAACAACCTACTTGAATAAGGTAGTGTTAACCAACTCCTCTTCGGCTTCTTTCCCTAGCTTTGCATTGACTTCAATTGGAGTGATAGCAGGGTTGCAACCAACCATGTTATATCTTCTCAAGATTTCTCTTGCATACTTCCTCTGATGCATCACCAGCCCTACTTCTGTCTCAGTGAATTCCATTCCCAAGAAATAGGTCAGCTTGCCAAGATCTAACATTTCAAATTCATTCTTCATGATTTCCTTGAATTCTTCAATTTCTTTCCTGTTGCTGCCAGTTACCAACAGGTCATCAACATACAAGCAAAGTAGAAGCATTGTTGTCTGTCCATTTAGTATGTAATGTTTCACATAAACTCCATATTCTACTTTGCACTTGGTGAAACCAATGCTCATTAGGAATGAGTCAATTCTTTTATTCCAAGCTCTTGGGGCTTGCTTCAAGCCATAAATAGCCTTTCTCAATCTGAGCACTTTATTCTCCTTTCCCTTAATCACAAATCCAGGTGGTTGAGAGACATACACTTCTTCAAGCAATCCATTCAAGAATTCATATTTGACATCAAGCTGACACATCAACTAGCCTATAGCTTTAGCCAGTGCTATGACTAGTTTGATTGTTTCAATTGGCCATTGGAGCAAACACTTTAGAATAGTCTATCCCTGCTCTTTGTAAGAATCCTTTGGCAACCAATCTAGTTTTGTGTTTAGCAATTGACCTATCTGGATTCAACTTGAGTTTGTAGACCTATTTAACTCCTATTTGCTTCTGCTTTGAAGGTAAGTCATTCAGGTACCAGGTCTGATTCTTCTCAATTGCCTTGATCTTTTTTGTCATTTCTTTCTTCCAGGCTCATCTCTTCATAACTTATTCAACATTTAGTGGTTCTGTATTTGCAAATAGGGCAAAATGCACTAGGTCTCAATTGTTATTAATTTCATTGTCATTGTATACTTCAAACACAATTAAAAGTGTTGGTGGCTGGCTTGTCCTCTAAGATCTGCTGGATTCTATCATTTCTTCAATTATGTCTCCATTGACTTGATGATCATTTAGCATTGGTGCAGGAACCTGTGTATGCTGACTGGTGCTGCTGGTCTCCTGTTCCCAGTCCCAGTGCTGGCTGGTGCTGCTGGTATTCTGTTTCCAGTCCCAATGCTGGCTGATGCTGTTGAATTTTTGTTTCCATTCCCAATTTTCTTGCTAAACTATTTTTACATCTCTGTTGACTACAACCTTCCCTCTAGTAGGATCATAGATTTTGTATGAACTAGTTGGATGATACCCAACTAGTATCATGGCTTTATTCTTGTCCTGTAATTTCCTTATCTTCTAGTCTGGTACATGTTAAAGCATAGATCACCAAATGTTCTCAAGTGCCGTACTGCTGGTTTCTTACCACTCCAAATCTTTTCTGGTAGTTTCTTTGTTGGACACTTATTTAAGATATAGACATCAGTTGATGCAGCCTTACCCCAGAACTTGTGTGATAATTCTTTTCCCTTTAACATACTTCTAGTCATGTCTAGGATAGTTCTATTTATTCTTTCAGTTAGTCCATTATGTTGAAGTGTTTAGGGGCAGTCACTTCATGTTCAATTCCATTTATTCCACTAGATGTATACTCGCCACCTCTATCTGTCCTTAGTACTTTGAAAGTTTTTCCACTTTGTTTTTCTACTTTCACTTTTAAATTCTTGAATATTTCAAATGCTTTATCTTTGGTCTTTATCAATTAAATCCACAACATTCTACTAAATTCATCAACAAATGTTATGAAGTACTTATTATCTCATAATGGTGGCACCTCAAATGGTCCACATATGTCACTATGAATCACTTCAAGACAATCCTTTGCTCTTGCTTGCACTTGTGATTTGAAGGATTTCCTTGATTGTTTTCCTGCCACACACACATCACACACCTTCTCAGGAACATCAATCACAGGAATGCCACTTTCCATCTTCTTGAAGGTGCAAACACGAGAAGGGGGGGTTGAATTGTGTTTGACTAACTTGAATACTTTTTAGTTTTAAAACAAAACCTGTTATGTATGAATTAAAACAGAGTTAGCAGTGAATATAAAGTAAATAAAAACTCAGAATTTTATACTGGTTCACCGTTAACTAGGCTACGTCCAGTCCCTTCACTTTGAAGGATTTCACTAATTCAAAAACCTTGAATTACAAAGTACCACTGACCCTCCAAGTCAGTCTTATCAAAAAGTCTAACAACCCTAGACTTTTGAGGAAAAGAACCTTGAATCTAATTGCTAAGTAATCTGCTACTCCTTCTGACTCCCTCAGATTGTAGACTCTACTTCAACAACTTAGACCTAACACAAGGGAAAGAAAAACTTAGAGTACTTGCTTCTGGAAAGCGGATACTCACAATTGACCTCACTGAAAACTCAAGTATTTTGATTTTGGAAGTGTATGACTCTCAAGTATTTTCGATACAAAGTCTTCTGCCTTGAGCCTCCTTTTATAGATGAAAATTAGGGTCTCTTCCATGATTAAATTCAAGCTGTATCTTGTCTAGATTCTCTTGCAAAAATAACTTGGCCAATCGGGTTTCACTTAAATAAAAATCATATATTTTTAGCTTCAGATTGCATTTGAAAATTCTGTTGACCAATCCTGTTTCTTTTAATTTCAAACCATATCTTTTTAAGCTTCAGATTGCATTCGAATTTCTCCAAGTCTTCAGTAATTTTTTAATCAAATTCCCTTAATACTTTGATCAAATTTCTATCAAAATTTAATCAAGTCATCACTAATTTTCATCATGATTAAATCTGAACCATTTGATCTTCTGATCTTGACCACATCTGGACTTTATGATTTGATCTGCCCCAATTCTGTGATCCTCTTATCTCGGCCACATATGGACCACATGATCTGATCTTCTGATCTCGGCCAACACTAGGCCATTTGATATGATCTTCTGATCTCGGCCAACACTGGGCCACATTATCTGATCTCGGCCATCCCTAAGCCATGATGCTTAAATCTGGACCATTGATCTGAACATTTTCCCTCTGATTTGGACCAAGTCTGGACTGAGTCTGGATTCAATTTGAATTAAATCTGAATTAAATTTGGACTTATGATATTTTAGTTTGGGCATTTACCTTCTGATTTGGATCAAGTCTGGATTAAATCTGGACATTTAGTTCTTCTGATCTGGACTGAGTTTTATGCTCTGGACCATGCTATCTTCTGGTCTGGATCAAGTCTGGACCAAGTCACTTATTCTGGACCAGTTATCTTCTGCTCTGATTAAGTCTGGACTGATTCTTATAATTACTACCAGGCTATCTTCTGGTCAGAATTAATTATGGACCAAGTCTGTCTTATGATTCCTTCTGGTCTGGAACAAGTCTCCCTCTAGTAGGATTCCTTCTGGTCTGGTCCAGGACTCCTTCTGGACTCTACTTCCTTCTAATCTGGGCCAGGAAAGATATCCTCTGATGATGTTATTTAACCTTTGATGATATCCTCTGGAGGTGTATCCTCTGGTGCCATCAGGATGCATCCTCTTGTACCTTATGGATTCATTATCTGGCCTAACCTTCTGGTGACATTTCTATCCTCTGGTTGCTTCCTCTGGATGTATCTTCTGGTGGTGTCATCTTCTGCCTTTGGTGACGTCATCTTCTGGCGACATTTTATATAATAATTCTAAGCACAAAATAAGATTACATGGAGTGATTTTCTAAACATCAAAATCATAAGTACTTAGAACCAACTTGGTTCCAACAATCTCCCCCATTTTGATGATGACAAAACCTTAACTTATTTTGTTAGCTTATAACTTATTTAAAAAGACTTTGAAAAGCTTGAAAAAATTCGAAGGAAAAAATTTGAAGCACTTGAAATACTCCCCCTCAAACCAATCTCTCCCACTAAGTCTAATAATGACTTTTTCCTCTCCTTTTCAACTTCTTCTTTAATCACTCTTTCTTTTCTTCTCTTTTCTTCTCCTTTTCAACTCCTTCTTTATTCTCTCTTTCTTTTCTCTCTTCACATTGCCTCTCATTTTCAACTCTTTCCCTTTTCACTCTTTCTTTTTCTCTCTTTATTTTTCTCTCTCCCTGTTTCCTCTCCTTTTCAACTCATTCTCTTTTCATCTCTTTCTTTTTCACTCCTCCTTTCTTTTTATCTCTCCTTTTCTACTTATTTCTCCTTTTTCTATCTCTCTCTCCCTCCTTTTGTCATCAGCCAAAAAGAGGTCCTACTATTTTTGTATTTTTGTTTTTCTCTTTACAAAGTACAGAAAGTAAAAACAAGAAAATAAAAGACATAAAGTAAAATTACAAGAAAATTAAAAACTCCTAAGATGACTACTTGAGCTAGTCAGATATGGAGATAATGTTGAGATGCTTCTTGATGAACTCGAACCTATCTTCAGGTAATGCTTTGGTGAAGATATCAGCCCATTGATGATCAGTGTCCACAAACTGGATGCTTAAAGTCCCTTTTTGAACATGGTCCCTAATGAAATGGTGTTTTATTTCAACGTGTTTGGCTGTAGAGTGTAAGATAGGGTTCTTGGTTAGGTTTATGGATGAAGTGTTATCACAGAACAAGGGGATATTGGTTTCAAAGATATTGTAATCTTCAAGTTGATGTTTCATCCAGATTAACTGTGAGCTGCATCCTGCTACTGAAATATACTCAGCTTCAGCTGTTGACATGGCAATGGTGCTTTGTGTTTTGCTTGACCAAGAGATCAAATTATCACCTAAAAATGTGCATTTGCCACTTGTACTTTTCCTTTCCAACTTGTCTCCAACATAGTCAGAATCACAAAAACCTCTTAGTTTGTAGGGTAAGGTTGGGTGGTTCCTTTAAGGTATCTCAAGATTCTTTTGACAACAGTTAAATGGGATTCCCTAGGGTCAGCTTGAAAAGGGGCACAAACACAAACACTAAACAAAATGTCAGGTCTAGAAGTAGTTAGGTAAAGAAGGGATCCAATGATACCTCTGTATGTTTTCTGGTCTACCTTTTGGCTGGTTTCATCTTTCTCAAGTAAGCAGGTTGGGTGCATGGGGGTGGCCATAGGCTTACAGTCACTCATCTTGAACTTTTTGAGAAGTTCTTTAGTGTATTTAGATTGGTGAATGAGTATACCTGATTTACCTTGGTGAATCTGAATTCCCAGGAAGAACTTAAGTTCTCCCATCATGCTCCTTTGGAACTCTCTCTGCAATAGGTTAGAAAACTCCTTGCACAAAGTGCCATTCCTGGATCCAAAGATGATATCATCAACATAAACTTGAATAATCAAAATATCATTTTTAATGGATTTCCTAAATAGATTATTATCAATCTGGCTTCTATCAAATTCATTCTTAAGCAGAAAGTTACTAAGTCTGTTATACCATGCCCTTGGTGCTTGTTTTAAACCATATGAAGATTTTTTAAGTTTAAAAACATGGTTTGGAAAATAAGAATTTTCAAATCCAGGGGGTTGTTTGACATAGACTTCCTCACTTATATAGCCATTTAAGAATGCACTTTTAACATCCATTTGATACAAAATTATATCATGATTAGCAGTAAAATGATAAAAGAATTCTAATTGCTTCTAACCTGGCCACTGGAGCAAAATTCTCAGTGTAATCAATACCTTCCTGTTGACTGTATCCTTGAGCTACTAATCTGGCTTTGTTCCTTACCACTTCACCTTTTTCATTAAGTTTATTCCTGAATACCCACTTGGTTCCAATAATGTTTTTGTTTGGTCTGGATACTAGATCCCAAACATCATTCCTTTGAAACTCATTCAGCTCTTCTTGCATTGCAAGTATCCACCCTTCTACTTCAGATTTGAAGATTTGTGGTATTCTTGCTTGAAGCTTATGATTTTTCAAGTTCTTTTGCCTGCAACATCTTCTGTTTCTGATAAATCAACTTCTGGTTCTGGTAAATCTGTAACAGCTTCTGATTCTGATAAACCAGTTTCTGGTTCTGGTAAATATCCTGATTTCTCTTCAGATTTATCTTTTGAAGATTTGTCATGTGTTGCTGACTTGCTTGTATCCTCTACCTTTCCAGGTACTTCTGTTTCTGCTACTTCTGCTTCTGCTCCCTTTGGTTCTGGTGAACCTGCACTATCGTTATCTTGCTTTGATTTGTCAAGATCAAGCAGTTTGTCATATAACATAATATAAATCAATTAATTTAAAAATGAACTCATTACAACCAAACCATTAATTCTGCTTCTGGTGGTTTCTGCTTGTTTTTTA
This sequence comes from Cicer cuneatum, assembly GCA_037974295.1. Lineage (NCBI taxonomy): Eukaryota > Viridiplantae > Streptophyta > Magnoliopsida > Fabales > Fabaceae > Cicer > Cicer cuneatum. Next base: position 47,424,607 of record JBBPBO010000003.1, on the reverse strand, counting down.
AACCACTGGAATGCTGTTTCTGCTGAAGTGTTCAATTTGTGTGAATCACCTGGTTCCTCTGATAGTTTGAAAACCTGTAGAATACTTATCTAGCTTTGATTTTTTAAGATCAAGCTTCTTGTTATCACAGTAAACATAAATATCAAACAATAATAGTATTTATAGCAAGATGTAACCTCTATGTCAGCAGTTTCAGTTTTACTGTGAAAATCCTCTTGCTTCTGATTTTCAGATTTCGAATCTGTATGTTCAGTGATTACATGGTTTGGATTAAGGGATTTGAATTCCCTTCCAGGTTTGTAGTCTTGATGAATTTCACTGGAGTGTTTGAAGAACTCTCCTGATTCTGATTCTTCTCTTTCTGCTTTGGCTGATACACCATGTTCCTCTGGTGATTCTGGAACTTATGGTGATTCTGGTAATTATACTGATTCTGGTTCGGGTTCTGGTACTGTTTCAGATTCTGGTTCCAGTTCTGGTTCTGGTTCCAGTTCCTGTTCCTATGATACTAGTTCCAGTTCCTGTTCTGATTCGTGTGATATCTTTGATATTTCCTGTTCCTCCTATGATTCTGGTTCTGGTTCTGATAGGTATTGTATTGACCAGTTCTTCTTCTACCAGAGTCACTTGACTTCTGTTTGGTAGATGTTGGAACATAAACCTTCTTCTGCTTGTGCATTGCCAACATCCATTATCTAGGCACCATTGTTGGTGTCTCCTTCTGGTTGCTTAGAATATCTGCAACATAGACAATTTGATCTTTTGGTACCCAGAACTGATTGGGTCCAGGTTTGTTAGTCTTAACAGCTCTCTGATCTTGTTCAGATTTTACCATTTGACAAGATAGTTCAGAGTGACCTTTCTTAGCACAAACAATGCAGAAAACATCAGAATGAACAACTTTACTTTCAGTAATCATTTATGTAAAACCAAGACCTCTCTTTCCAGTGTTACTGTTTCCATAAATCATAGATGCATATTTACTTCTTTCCATTCCATTAGAAATAAAGTTTTGAAAAAATTGTTCATGCATATCAGATTCACAAACAGCTTTGGAAGTGGAACATATATTACTTTTGAGAGTTTGGTTTTCAGATTTGAGTCTGGCAACTTCAGTTTTAAAATCTTTGTTTTCAGTTAGATACTCAGAATTTCGATTCTTTAAAACTTGGACTTCTTTGGTTAGATTTTTCTTATCTTCCCTAAGAGTTTTCAGTTTTAAAGACATCTTATTGTTTGCATTTAACAAGTCTTTTACAGCATCAATTAATTCAGATTTAGAGAGATCAGAAAATACCTTATCGTCTTCATCTTCTGAATCTATTCTAGAGCCTGAGCTGTATTCAAAACTTGAGTTTGTATGAGCCATCAGTTTGCTCCCTCTGATGTGCTTCCAGACTTGCTTGAATGACTGCTTCGATCATTCTTCCTTCTGCCTGCTTTCCTTCCTGAATTCTTGCCTTTATGAAGTCCAGAGGCAGACCTGATGTGTGCCATCTTTGCTGTTTCTGCCTCTTCTTCATCAGACGATTCTTCCTCTGATTCTGATATATCCCAGGCTGCCATCAAACCCTTCTTTCTGAATCTGGAACTCTTCTTGTGTTGTTTGCCTTTTTCCAGATTTGGACATTCTGATTTGATATGTCCAGGTTTATTGCATCCATAACAAACAATACTCTTCTTGTCAGATTATTCCTTTCCTTTGTTGTTATGTTTCTTCTTAAAGCTTCTTCTCTTCCTGTTTTCCCAGATCTTAACCATCTTTTTGGTTAAGTAAGCCATATCATCCATGTCTAGTTCTTTAGTTGGACCTTCTGGAGCAGTAGGTGCAATGTATCCTTTGACTACCATCTTCCATAATTCAGGATCTTGAGATATGAAGAAACTTCTCATTCTGTCCTTCCAATATTCAAACCTTTCTCCATCAAACATTGGCGGTCTGTTGATGTTGCCTCCCAGTTCATCTCTGGATTCTGCCATGTTGAACCCCTTGGACCTTTCCTCAAACACTGTTAAGTGCTCAGCCTTGAGACCAAGCTCTGATGCCAATTGAAGGTGCAAACACGAGAAGGGGAGGTTGAATTGTGTTTGACTAAGTTCAATACTTTTACTGTTTTTACACTTTTAAAACAAAAATTGATGTACGAATAAAAACAGAGTTAGCAGTGGATATAAAGTAAAAATAAAACACAGAATTTTTATTCTGGTCAAGTCCCTTCACCTTGAAGGATTTCACTAATTCAAACCTTGAATTACAACAATTCCACTGACCCTCCAAGTTAGTCTTCTCAAAGAGTCTAACAATCCTAGACTCTGGAGGAATACAGCACCTTGACTTCCTAAGTTAAGTCTTCTCCTGCCAATCTGACAACCCCAGATTGTAGAAGGAATTACAACGCCTTGAATCTAATTACCATGTAATCTGCTACCCCTTCTGACTCCCTCAGATTGTAGACTCTACTTCAACAACTTAGATCTAACACACGGGAAAGAAAATAACACGAGTGCTTGCTTCTTGAAAGCTGGAACTCACAATTAACCTCACTGAAAACATGAGTGTTTGCTTTGGAAGTGTATGACTCTTTTTTTTATTTTCGATGCTAAGTATTCTGCCTTGAGCCTCCTTTTATAGATGCGAATTAGGGCCTCTTCCAAGCTTAATTTCGAGCTGTATCTTGCTGGATTCTCTTGGAAAAATATCTTGACCAGTCGGGCTTCACTTAAATAAAAAACATATCTTTTTTATGCTTCGGATTTTCTTTAAAAAATAACTGGCCAATCATGTCTTTAGTTTCTTCCCGCCAACAGCTCCTGATCTTCCTTACGACTTCACTTTATTTTTGTAACAAATCCTTTTAATACTTTGATCAAAATAAATTAAAATCTCCACCGTTAATCCTCATGATTAAATATGGACCATTTGATCTTCTGCGCTAGTCCACATCTGGACCATACTAAGTGATCTGCTGTGATCCTCTGATTTCGGCCAACCCTGGACCACACTTTCTGATCTTCTGATCTTTTGATCTTGGCCAACATTGGGCCATGGTCTGATCTGCTGTGATCCTTTGATCTCGGCCACTGCTGGACCACACATTCTGACCTTCTGATTTCGGCCAACACTGGGCCATGGTCTGATCTTCTGATCTCGGCCAACACTGGGCCATATACTCAAATCTGGACCATTGATCTGAATATCTTCCCTCTGATCTGGATCAATTCTGGACTTGGTCTGGATTAAACTGAAATTAAATCTGGACAAATAATATTTCAGTATGGACTTTTTACCTTCTGTTTTGAATCAGTTTTGGATCAATTCTGGAGATCATTACTTCTGGTCTGGACTTAGTTTCATAACCTGAACCATGCTATCTTATGGTCTGGGTCAAATCTGGATTAATTCCTTTGTTCTGGACCCATTAATTTACCCTCTGATTAAGTCTGGATCAAGTATGGACTGTTGATTATTTCACTGCCAAACTCTCTTCTGGTCAGAATAACTTCTGGAATAAATCTCACATTTGATTCCTTCTGGTATGGATCAAGTCTCCCTTTGGCTGGCTTCCTTCTAGTCTGGTCCAAGTCTCCTTCTGACTTTGCTTCCTTCTGATCTGGGCCAGCAAAGATATCTTCTGGTGATGTTTTGACATCCTGGAGTATCTTCTGGTACCTTCAGGATTCAATCTCTGGAACCCTTTAATCTTCTGCTTCTAATTACTTCAGCTTCTGGTGGCATTTAATTTAATAATTCAAGGTACAAAATAAGATTACATTGAGTGCTTTTGTAAACATCAAAATCCTAAGTACTTAGAACCAACTTGGTTCCAACAGCTTTGGTAGAGGAAGGTTGGATACTTGCAATGCAAGAAGAGCTGAATGAATTTCAAAGGAATGATGTTTGGGATCTGGTATCCAGACCAAACAAAAACATTATTGGAACCTAGTGGGTGTTCTGGAATAAACTCAATGAAAAAGGTGAAGTGGTAAGGAACAAAGCAAGACTCGTAGCTAAAGGATACAGTCAACAAGAAGGTATTGATTGCACTAAGACTTTTGCTCTAGTGGCCAGGTTAGAAGCAATTAGAATTCTTTTATCATTTGATGCTAATCATGATATAATTCTGTATCAAATGGATGTTAAAAGTGCATACTTAAATGGCTATATAAGTGAGGAAGTCTATGTCAAACAGCCCCCTGGATTTGAAAATTCTGATTTTCCAAACCATGTTTTTAAACTTAAAATATCTTTATATGGTTTAAAACAAGCACCAAGGGCATAGTATGACAGAGTGAGTAACTTTCTGCTTAAGAATGAATATGATAGAGGCCAGATTGATAATACTCTATTTAGGAAATCCATTAAAAATGATATTTTGATTATTCAAGTATATGTTGATGATATCATCTTTGGATCCACTAATGGCACTTTGTGCAAGGAGTTTTCTGACCTAATGCAGAAAGAGTTCCAAAGGAGCATGATGGGAGAACTTAAGTTCTTCTTGGGAATTAAGATTCACCAAGGTAAATCAGGTATACTCATTCACCAGTCTAAATACACTAAAGAACTTCTCAAAAAGTTCAAGATGAGTGACTGTAAGCCTATGGCCACCCCCATGCACCCAACCTGCTTACTTGAGAAAGATGAAACCAGCCAAAAGGTAGACCAGAAAACATATAGAGGTATCATTGGATCCCATCTTTACCTAACTACTTCTAGACCTGACATTTTTTTTAGTGTTTGTGTTTGTGCCCGTTTTCAAGCTGACCCTAGGGAATCCCATTTAACTGTTGTCAAAAGAATCTTGAGATACCTTAAAGGAACCACCAACCTTACCTTGTTATACAAGAAAACCCCCACTTACAAACTAAGAGGTTTTTGCGATTCTGGCTATGAAGTGGCAACTGCATGATTCTTATGTGATAATTTGATCTCTTGGTCAAGCACAAGACAAAACACCATTGCCATGTCAACAGCTGAAGCTGAGTATATATCAGCAGCAGGATGCAGCTCACAGTTAATATGGATGAAACATCAACTTGAAGATTACAACATCTTTGAAACCAATATCCCTTTGTTTTGTGATAACACTTCAGCCATAAACCTAACCAAGAACCCTATCTTACACTCTAGAGCCAAACACATTGAAATAAAACACCATTTCATTAGGGACCATGTTCAAAAAGGGACTTTAAGCATCCATTTTGTGGACACTGATCATCAATGGGCTGATATCTTCACTAAAGAATTACCTGAAGATAGGTTCGAGTTCATCAAGAAGCATCTCCACATTATCTCCATATCTAACTAGCTCAAGTAGTCATCTTAGGAGTTTTTAATTTTCTTGTAATTTTACTTTATGTCTTTTATTTTCTTGTTTTTACTTTCTGTACTTTGTAAAGAGAAAAACAAAAATACAAAAATAGTAGGACCTCTTTTTGGCTGATGACAAAAAGGGGGAGAGAGTGAAAAAGGAGAAATAAGTAGAAAATGAGAGATAAAAAGAAAGGAGGAGTGAAAAAGAAAGAGATGAAAAGAGAAGGAGTTGAAAAGGAGAGAGAGAAAAAAAGAAAGAGTGAAAAGAGAAGGAGTTGAAAAGGAGAGACAATGTGAAGAGAGAAAAGAAAGAGAGAATAAAGAAGGAGTTGAAAAGGAGAGGAGAAGAGAAGAAAAGAAAGAGTGATTTAAGAAGGAGTTGAAAAGGAGAAGAAAAAGTCATTATTAGACTTAGGGGGAAAAATTGGTCTGAGGGGGAGTATTTCAAGTACTTCGAATTTTTTCAAGCTTCTCAAAGTCTCTTTTAAATAAGTTATAAGCTAACAAAATAAGTTAAGGTTTTGTCATCATAAAAAATGGGGAGATTGTTGGAACCAAGTTGGTTCTAAGTACTTAGGATTTTGATGTTTACAAAAGCACTCCATGTAATCTTATTTTGTACTTAGAATTATTATATTAAATGCCACCAGAAGATGAAGTCACCAGAGGCAGAAGATGAGTTACTAGAGGATAAAAATCCAACCAGAGGATACACCTCTAGAAGATACCAGAGGATGTATCCAGAAGGCACCAGAGGATACACCTCCAGAGCATATCAGAGGATGTCAAAACATCATCAGAGGATATCTTTCCTGGCCTAGATCAGAAGGAAGCAGAGTCTAGAAGGAGATCTGGTCCAGACCAGAAGGAAGCCTGCTAGAGGGAGACTTGTTCTAGACCAGAAGAAATCATAAGTCAGACTTAGTCCAGAATTTATTCTAACTAGAAGATAGCTTGGCAGTGATTATGAAATTCAGTCCAGACTTCATCAGAGCAGAAGATAACTGGTCCAGAACAAGTGACTTGGTCCTGACATGGCCCAGACTAGAAGATAGCATAGTCCAGAGCATGAAACTCAATCCAGATCAGAAGAAAGGATAGTCCAGATTTAATCCAGACCTGATCTAGATCAGAAGGTAAATGTCTAGATTAAAATATGATGTCCAGATTTAATTCAATCCAGACTCAGTCCAGAATTGGTCCAGATCAGAGGGAAAATGTTCAGATCAATGGTCCAGATTTAAGCAGCATGGCCCAGTGTTGGTCGAGATCAGAAGATCAGACCATATGGCCCAATATTGGCCGAGATCAGAAGATCAGAATATCAGAACGTGTGGTTCAGTGTTGGCCGAGATCAGATTGTATGGTCCAGATGTGGATGAGATCAGAAGATCAAACGGTCCAGATTTAATCATGGTGAAAATCAGTGGAGACTTGATTAAATTCGAATAAGACTTGATCAAAGTATTAAGAGGATTTGATACAAAAATAAATTGAAGTCTTGTGGGAATTCAGAAGCTATTGGCGGGAAGAAAGATTTGGTCCATAATTAATCAAGAACAGGATTGGCCAAAGTTATTTTCGAATGCAAATCTAGAGCTAAAAAGATATGTTTTTTATTTAAGTGAAACCTGATTGGCCAAGTTATTTTTGCAAGAGTATCCTGACAAGATACAACTCGAATTTAATCATGGAAGAGACCCTAATCTTCATCTATAAAAGAAGGCTCAAGGCAGAAGACTCTGCATCGAAAATACTTGAGAGTCATACACTTCCAAAAGCAAAATACTTGAGTTTTCAGTGAGGTCAATTGTGAGTATCCTTTTTCCAGAAGCAAGTACTCTAAGTTTTTCTTTCCCTTGTGTTAGGTCTAAGTTGTTGAAGTAGAGTCTACAATCTGAGGGAGTCAGAAGGAGTAGTAGATTACTTAGCATTTAGATTCAAGGTTCTTTTCCTCAAAAGTCTAGGGTTGTTAGACTTTTTGAGAAGACTGACTTGGAGGATCAGTGGTACTTTGTAATTCAAGGTTTTTTGAATTTGTGAAATCCTTCAAAATGAATGGACTGGACGTAGCCTAGTTAACGGTGAACCAGTATAAAATTCTGAGTTTTTATTTACTTTCTATCCGCTGCTAACTCTGTTTTAATTCATACATAACAGGTTTTGTTTTAAAACCAAAAAATATTCAAGTTAGTCAAACACAATTCAACCCCCCCTTCTCGTGTTTGCACCTTCAGTAATTCCACTTCTATTAAAGATCTTAAGCATAACTTATTAAGTATTAGTCAATTAAGTGATAATAATTATGATATTATATTCAATCAAAAAATATGCAAGACAATTAGTCAGAAGGATGGATCTGTACTCTTTACAGGTCGGAGGCAAAACAATATTTATAACATAAATCTGTTTAGTCTAGAGAAACAAGAGGTTAAGTGTCTTATGTCAGTAAATGAAGAGAAACTAATTTGGCACAAAAGATTAGGTCATGCAAACCTTAGATTAATTTCAAAACTGAATAAACATCAACTAGTGAGAGGTCTACCTAAGCTTAGTTACAAAACTTAAATTACGTGTGAAGTTTGTCAAAAGGGAAAACAAACAAAAAACTCTTTTACCCCTAAGAACTCAATCTCTACCTCAAAGCCCCTTGAGCTCTTACATATAGATCTCTTTGGGCCAGTGAAAACAGTCTTTCTAAGTGGAAAGAAATTTGGCTTTGTTATAGTTGATGATTACACTAGGTGGGGGTAAAATTTTTAAGAAGTAAGGATGAATCCCACAAAGTGTTTATCACATTTTGCAAACAAATAATGAATGAAAAGGCTCTTAAGATTGTAACAATTAGAAGTGATCATAGATGAGAATTTTTTAACGATATGAATGTTGTAAAATACTTTTGGGCTGAAGCAATTAATACTGCATGTTAAATTCAAAATAAAGTCTATATTAGATCTATATTGAATAAAACACCATATGAATTGTGGAAAGGTAAAAATCCTAACATCTCTTATTTTAAACAATTTGGTTGTACTTGTTATATGTTTAACACTAAAGATAACCTTGGTAAATTTGATTCTCGATCTCAAAAGTGTACCTCCATTGGATACTCTGAAAGATCCAAGGGTTATAGAGTGTTTAATAGGGAAACTCATATTGTGGAAGAATCCATACATGTTAAATTTGATGACAAACAACTTGACCTTGAAAAGTCAAAGTAAGATGATGATAATGCAGGTTTACCGGAACCAAAGGAAGCAGATACAGACAAACTAGAAGAACTTAAAAAATCAAAGGATACAAGCAAATCGGAAGAAAATGACAAATCTACAAATGATGAATCTGATCAAGATAAGTCAAAAGAAATATCTGGATGGAAGTACCAGTCATCCCATCCTGAAACTCTAATCATTGGAATTGCAAGTGATCATTTGACGACCAGATCATCACTTAAAGACACCAGTTTTTTTGGCTTACTCTCATCAATTGAGTCTACCTCTATTGATGAAGCATTGGCAGATGATGGATGGATTCTTGCAATGCAAGAAGAATTAAATGAATTTGAGAGGCATAATGTTTGGGATCTACTACCTAGACTAGATAAGAACATTATGGAATGCAGTGGGTTTTCAGAAACAAGCTAAATGAAAAAGGTGAAGTGGTCAGAAACAAGACAAGACTTATCGCACAAGGCTACAGCCAGCAAGAGAGCATTGATTACACTGAGACATTTGCTCCAGTGGCCAGGTTAGAAGCTATTTGTATCCTACTTTCTTTTGCTGCAAATAATAACATTACATTATTTCAAATGGATGTTAAAAGTGCTTTTCTAAATGGTTATATAAGTGAAGAAGTCTATGTTAAACAACCCCCAAGTTTAGAAAGTTCTGAATTTCCAAATCATGTTTTTAAACTTAGGAAATCTCTGTATGGTCTAAAACAAGCACCTATGGCGTGGTATGATAGACTTAGTAACTTCTTGCTTAAAAATTACTTTGAAAGAGGACAAGTAGACAATACACTTTCTAGAAAATCAATAGAAGATGTCATTCTTATTATTCAAATTTATGTTGATGACATTATTTTTGGATCTACTGATGGCACTCTTTGCTAAGAATTTTCAAAATTAATGCAGCATGAATTTTAAATGAGTATGACGGGAGACCTTAAGTTCTTCTTAGGGATATAAATTCAGCAAAGTCAAAAAGGTATATACATTCATCAAACTAAATATACAAAAGAGCTTCTCAAGAAGTTTAAGATGACTAATTACAAACCTATGGCTACACCAATGCACCTTACTTGTTCACTTGAAAAAGATGATTCAGGCAAAAAAGTTGACCAAAAAACCTATAGTGGAATGATAGGATCCTTACTTTACCTTACCGCTTCTAGACCTAACATCATGTTTAGTATATGTGTATGTGCAAGATTTCAAGCTGACCCTAGGGAATCACATTTAACTGTTGTTAAGAGAATATTTAGATACCTAAAAGGCACTACCAACCTTACCTTGTTCTACAAGAAATCTCCTAAGTACAAACTTAGTGGATACTGTTATTCTGATTATGCTGGAGATAAACTTGAGAGAAAGAGCACTAGTGGAAATTGTACCTTTTTAGGTGACAACTTAATATCCTGGTCAAGTAATAGACAAAACACTATTGCAATGTCAACAGCAGAGGCTGAGTACATTTCAATAGCTGGCTGTAGCTTTCAAATACTTTGGATGAAACATCAACTAGAGCTAAACACATAGGGATCAAACATCACTTCATTAGGGACTTTGTTCAAAAAGAGGTACTAAACATTCAGTTTGTAGACATTGAACACCAATAGGATGACATATTCACCAAACCACTACCTGAAGATAGGTTTGACTTCATCAAGAAAAACCTAAACCTTACCTTCATATCTGACTGATATTGTAATCACTTCAAAGTAGTTTAGTTTTAAATTAGTTTTTATATTTTCTTGTAATATGTTATATTCATGTTATTTGAAAAAAAAAGTGCAAATAAAAAAAGAGCAAAAAAAATCTCACTTTCATTCTTTTTGTCTGCTGACAAAAAGGGGAGAAAATATATTTGATAAAGTGGAGAGAAAACGATACTTCGACTTAAGGGGAGCCCTATGTTAGGGGGAGTCAAAGAAATACAAAGAAAAGTTGTTATAAAAAAAGTTTTGTCATCATAAAAAAGGGGAAGATTGTTGGAACCATGTTGGTTTTACATTTAGAGTTTTGATGTTAACAAAAGTATTTTATGAGAACAATACATTTGACTTCAAAGAGTATGAAAGAAGATATAGTCAACATTTGAAGAAGATTTGATCAAGATTTATCTAGAACAAATTTCGAACAGAATCAATATGAAGAATTTATAATCTGAATCTAACAAGGTTGTTTGGGAAGACTAGCTTGGAGGGTCAGGTTTTTCGTAATTCAAGGTATTTGAATTAGTGGATGAAAGCCTTATGAATGAGGGGACTGGATGTAGCCAAGTTAGTGGTGAACCAGGATAAATCTATGTGTCCAATTATTTATGCTTTCATTGTTTTCTGTCTTTGAATCTGATTGCTTCTTATTTAAGTAATTCATAAAAACCAACCAACCTTCATCAAATTAGCAAAAAGTTATCAACTTTGGCAAACACGATTCAACCCCCCTTCTTGTGTTTTCACCGTCGTGACTATGTTCAATCTTTTCACCTCCAACATAGTATTGTCAAGTTGGTTAGGAAACAGCAACCCCTACCAGAGTGAATTCCAAGTCGATCAATGTCTTCTCAACTTTCAGCTTAGTATCATCAAGTCGTTGAGGACAACAACAACCACTGTTGTACTTAGTTAGATCAAATGAATGAGTATTTGTGTTTACTAAAATCTCTCTCTCACAAGAGGATGTTTGCAAGATAATACTTTCAGATTTCTTTCTCAGCACTTAGATAAATTTTGAATGTTTCGAAGCTGTTGTGTTGTATGTAATTGTTATGAAATTATTGTGAGTTCTTTTATATCTTTAAATAAAATAACATGTCCTTTTATAGAAGCTTCACAGTAAGTTTTGTGTACTTCATTGTAGAATACAGTCTGTATCTTCATTGTTTTCAGCAATTGAACCGTTGAAGATAAATTTGACCTTTGAGCACAAAATTGAAACCCAAAAATCACTCATAGTAAGTTTGAATAAAGACAAGAGGAAGCAGAAGGTACGGGATCAAAGGATAAAACAATAAGAGCAAGACTGTCAGAGCTAGTAGATTATTATAGGCAGTGCAGATAGTCAGAGGCAGTATATTAGAGGCAGTGCATTGCTTGTCTTCTCATAGATTAACTACATCAGATCTTTTACTTTTGTCAGGTTTCACTTTTGTTAGAGCATTCACTTTTACCAAAGGCATTGGCTTTTCCAAAATGATAAATTTTTCTTTTAGTGTTAACTTTTTCAAAAAAGTCAGACGTTTGCTTGCATCTCTAGAGGCAACTTATTAGAGGCAGCTTGAGTATAACCTTGCTTGCAAGGCAGTTAAACGGAGGCAACATGAGTAGAACCTTGCTCGCTTCTTCGTAGCAGTCATTTGTTTATACTATTAGACGCAATATATCAGAGGGGTTCATTACCAGATTTGAAATGCGGAATGTACCAAGTCTTTTTCTTTAAATTATTCTGATCACTACAACAGCGTTTTAATGACAAGCGCTATTGAAAAAGTGCTGTTGTAGGGTCATAAAGGGTTTAGGATTTACAACGCTTTTGAGAAAAACGTTGTTGTAGTGTCACATAGCGCTTTCACATAATATTTACAGCGCTTTGCATATAAGCGCTGTAAAATATAGCGCTCCCACGTTATGTTTACATCGCTTTTTAAAGCGCTTTGTATACAAGCGCTGTAAAATATAGCGCTCTCACACTATATTTACAACGCTTTATACATAAGCGCTCTAAAATATACAACTTTCGCATAATTATATGGTCTTTTAGAGCCATTTTTTTTATAAGCGCTATAAAATGGTATATATACAACTGTAACATTGCATTCATATAACTGTAACATTACATAACCTGTTTACATAATTTTATTTTTAATGTGTATACTACTAATTATATCTATTATATATTATTGATAAATAAATAAAAATATATTTAATACGTTCTCTCGCTACGAACCCTCCTATCCGCTATTGTGATCTCTTTTCTTGTTGAACCCTCATCTACTGTGCGCCCATTTTTACTGAGTGATTGTTGTCTCAGGTACTGTATTTCTTAATTTGTTGTTTTCTCTACAACTAATAAATTGTTACATGATAGTAGTTAGCATAACCTTGATAAATCATATAAATTGTTACTTGATAAATCAGATAAATTGTTACATGATAAATCATATAAATTGTTACATGATAAAATATGTTTGATCTGTTATGTACTGTTTTGAAATTAGACTTTTATACATATACAATATAGATTGGTATAATGTTATAGATTGATAAATTTGTGTAACATTGCATTCATATAGGTCATATTAATGGACCATAAATGGATGTATGCCAATCGATTATCAAAAAAGTATGAAAATGTAGTGAATGAGTTTGTTGATTTTGCAGTGAAGAATGCAAAAGAACAAATCGAATCATTTGTCCTTGTTTAAGATATTGTTTTAGAAAATGCGTTAGAGAAGATGAATTGGAAGGACATTTAGTATGGCATGGAATTGATCAAAGCTATACATGTTGGATAAGACATGGTGAGAAAAAAAAGGGAACACTAATTTTGAGAATGATGCGGCATATGCTTCAAATGATTTCGACACAGCTGATACATATGAGCGGGACTGAGTTGAGGAGATTGCAAAAGCAATTGAAGAAGATCTTCGGGATTATCCTAAAATGTTTGAGAGTTTGTTGAGTGATGCAGAAAAACCATTATATAATAGTTGTACAAAATTCACAAGACTTTCGGCGATATTAAAGTTGTACAACTTAAAATCAATTAATGGATGGTTTGATAAAAGCTTCACAAAATTATTAACATTCCTAAAAGATATGTTGCCAGATGATAATGAACTTCCCAGTCGAACCTATGAGGCTAAACGAATTTTGTGCTCTATTGGCATGAGTTACGAAAGGATTCATGCGTGTCGTAATGATTGCATTTTATTTCAAAACGAATATGAATTACTAAAGGCGTGTCCGAAATGCAATGTCTCTCGATATAAGAAGAAATAATCTACTCCAACAAAAGTCGTGTGGTATTTTCCTATAATGCCAAGATTTAGGCGCATCTATCGCAGTGAAGAAGATTCAAAACACTTGACATGGCATGCAGATAAAAAAATTAGAGATGGAAAGTTACGACACCCTGCAGATTCTCCACAATGGGCAAAAATTGACCAAGAGTATCCTGATTTCGGTAGAGAGTCAAGAAATCTACGACTTGCACTTTCTACTTATGGAATGAATCCACATGGTCTTCAAAGCATATCACACAGCACGTCGCTTGTGATTTTGTTGATTTATAACCTACCTCCATGGTTATGTATGAAGCGTAAGTTTATGATGTTGTCTCTATTAATTTCTGGACCCAAACAACCGGGGAATGATATCGACGTATATTTGGCTCTTTTAATTGAAGATTTAAAAAATATGTCGGAGACAAGTGTGCAAGTTTATGATGGGTATAAGAAAGAATGTTTCAATTTGATGGCTATTTTATTCGACATAATTAATGATTTTCCAGCATATGGTAATTTATCAGGATATAGCATTAAAGGTCAGTGTGCATCTCCTATATGTGAAGAGAGTACAGATTGGATGCGGTTGAAACATTGTAAGAATAACGTCTTTCTTGAAAATCGTAGATTTTTACCTTTTAGTCATCATTATCGTGGGTGGAGAAATGCATTCAATGGAAAATCATAGGAAGATATTGTTGGAACCAAGCTGGTTCTTTCACTTAAAGTTTTGATGTTAACAAAAGTATTTTATGAAAATAACATATTTGACTTAGAAGAAGAATGAAAAATGCCACCATAAGATGAAGATGACGTCACCAGAAGATACAAGTCAGAAGCAAGATAAAGTCACCAGAGGATGGTTACCAGAGGAAGTCACCAAAAGATACAAGTCAGAAGTAAGATGAAGTCACCACAGGATGGTTACCAGAGGATGATCACCACACGATGGTCACCAGAGGATATCAAAAGAGGATATCATCAGAGGATATCACTAGAGGATATCATCAGAGGATATCATCAGAGGATATCACTAGAGGATATCATCAGAGGATATTACTAGAGGATATCACCAGAGGATATCATCAGAGGAACCTGTCAGAGGATATCATAAGAAGATCCCATTGGAGGATATAATCAGAAGTTCCCATCAGAGGATACAATCAGAGGATCCCATTGGAGGATAATTCCAGAGGATCTCATTAGAGGCAAAAATCAGAAGCTACATCATTAGAAGCTGAAACTATGCTCAAAACAGAATCAAAGCAAAATGCTCAAAACAGAATCGGAGCAAAAGACTCCAGAAACAGAATCTAGCTGAAAGTATGCTCAAAATAGAATCTGAGCAAAATGCTCAATACAGAATCGGAGCAAAAGACTACAGAAACATAATCTAGCTGAAAGTATGCTCAAAACAGAATATGAGCAAAATGCTCAAAATAGAATCGGAGCAAAAGACTCCAGAAATAGAATCTGAACAAAATACTCCAGAATATTATGAGAATAGAATCAATCGAAATACACTCTAGAAGTAAAGCAATAGATCAAAGTGAAGCTCTAATTTCAACTATAAATAGAGGCTTAATGCTGAAGAATAATGTATCGAAAAATAGAAGAACTCAAGCAAAAATTCCAATGTATTCAAAGAGTTCAAAGGAGAGAAACACTTGCTTAAAAGAAATATTTTCTAAGTGTTCTTTTCTTAGAGTGTGAGGCTGATTGTCATCATAAATTTTTCAGAAGCAAACACTCAAGTTCAAGTTAAGCTTATTGTGAGTATCAACTTTCCAAAAGTAGTTACTCAGTTTTAATTTCGATCCCTTGTATAAAATCCTATAGTGTTGAAGTTCCTTATAAAATCTGGGGTTGTCAGGTTGTTAGAAAAAGACTTAGCTTGTAGGTTTAAGGCTGTGAAGTTCCTCAAAAGTCTGGGGTTGTTAGACTGTTTGAGAAGACTTGGATGGTTTAGTCAAGGTGTTGTTGCTCCTCAAAAGTTTGGGGTTGTCAGGCTGTTTGGGAAGACTGGCTTGAAGGGTCAGTGGTGTTGTAATTCAAAGGAGTTTAATTAGTGAAAAGGCCTTCTGCAGGAAGGGACTGGACGTAGCCTAGTTAAAGGTGAACCAGTATAAATTCGAGGTGTTAACTTTTATCATCCACTGCTTATTTACTCTCATTGCTCATTATTCAACTAATTAGCAAAAAGAATTAATGCTTGTCAAACACAATTCAACCCCCCTTTTTGTGTTGCACCTTCAATTAGTATCAGAGCTCGGTCTCAAGGCTGAGCACTTTACCGTGTTTGAGGAAAGATCCAAGGATCAATATGTCTAAGGAAGCTTTTGGAGAAAACATCAACAGACCTCCTCTATTTGATGAAGAACGATTTGAGTACTGGAAGGACAGGCTAAGAAGTTTTTTTATTTAACAAGATCCTGAACTTTGGGACTTTGTGGAAGATGGCTATATTGTTCCAAAGGATGAAAACAATGATGAAATTCCAAGAAAAGACATGGATACAGATCAGAAGAGGATGTACAAAATGCATCACAAATCCAGAATCTTTATGATCAATGCAATCATCTTCAAAGAATTTGACAAGTGCACCAACAAAGAAACAACAAAGAGCATTTATGATAGTCTGATTCTGACCTATGAAGGAAGTAAGCAAGTTCAAGAAGCTAAAGCAAACATTCTTGTCAAGAAATATGAATTGTTCAAAATGGAGGAAGATGAAGACATTGAAACTATGTTTTCCAGATTCCAAACTCTAGTATCAGGATTAAGGGTACTAGAAAGAGTTACACTACTACTGATCATGTAAGGAAAATACTTAGAAGTCTGACAATCAAGTGCAGACCAAAGATCACTGGTATTCAGGAAGCTAAAGATCAAAATACTCTAAAGTTGGAAGCATTAATCAGCTCCCACAAATCACATGAAATTGAGTTGGAAGAAGATGAACCCAAGAAGAAGAACAAAACTCTAGCCCTAAAATCCAAGCAGAAGAAGGCTCTGAAAGCAACATCTGCATCAGAAGATAGTGATTCAAACAATCAAAGTCTGAACTCAGAGGAAAAAGAGATTGCTTTCTTTTCCAGAAAGTTCAGAAAGATGTGGCACAACAGAAGGAAGAAATTTTCCCAGAGATATTCCAAGTAGTCCAACAAAGGAAGTGATGATACACATGACAAGAAAGGTATCATCTGCTACGGATGCAATGAATCTGGACATATCAAGTCAGAATGTCCAAATATGGAGAAAGGGAAGCACCAGAGGAAAGATTCCAGAACCAAGAAGAGAAGAATGATGGCTACACACCAACTCTGTCTCTGGCTATGATGGCTCACACCAACTCTGTCTCTGGATCCAATACAGAATCTGATTCTGGAAGAGAATCAGAAGATGATGAAACTGAGGTATATTTTGAATTCACTCGATCTGATTTTATTACTGCTCTGAATGACTTTTTAAACAGCAATTACAAATTGTCTTTAAAACTGAAAATTCATAAGAAAGAAAATACAAATCTAATAGAAGAAGTTAATGTTTTAAAGAATCAAATTGCAGAATTTAAAATAGAAAGTGCCATTCTTGAAACTGATATTGCAGAATTGAAAATAGAGAATGTATGTTTGAAAAACAATTTTGCGGAACTTAAAGTTGAAAGTCTAACTCTGAAAAATAACCATAATTCAACATCAATTGAAAATACCACATGTAATTCTGATATGCATGAACAAGTTTTTCAAGAATTTCTTGCTAATAGTATGAAAAGAAGCAAATGTGCTTCTATGATTTATGGAGTCAGTAGGAATGGAAATAGAGGTATAGGATTTGATGAAACTATAACTGAACCTAAACATGTGCTTAAACCTGTTCCCTCTGATATTGTGCGTGTTGTTTGTTACAAGAAAGGTCATTCCAAAGTGTCTTGTCCTATGCTAAATACAAGGGAAAACAAGAAACTTTTCAAGACTAACAAACCTGGGCCCAACCAGATTTGGGTACCTAAAACCAAAATTATTTTTGTTGCAGATGTCCTTAGCAAACAAGTTAAAACACCAGTCATGGTACCTTGATAGTGGACGCCCGCGACATATGACAGGAAAAAGGTTTATGTTCCAAGAATTGACATTGAGCAAAGGAGGCACAGTAACTTTTGGAAGAAAGCAAAAAGGCCAGATCATTGGTCAAGGAATAGTTGGTAATGGTACCTCTCCTTTTATTAAAGATGTCTTGTTTGTTAAAGGTCTTAAACATAACTTGTTGAGTATAAGTCAGTTAAGTGATAACAATTATGATATTATATTCAATCAACAAACATGCAAGGCAATCAGTCAGAAGGATGGATCTATGCTTTTCACAAGTCAGAGGCACAATAATATTTATAAAATAAATATGTTTAGTCTAGAAAAGCAAGAGGTTAAATTTCTTATGTCAGTAAATAAAGAGAATTTAATGTGGCACAAAAGATTAGGTCATGCTAATCTTAGATCAATTTCAGAATTGAACAAACTTAAGTTAGTAAGAGGTCTACCTAATCATAGTTACAAAACTGAAATCTTGTGTGAAGGCTGTCAAAAGGGAAAACAAACCAAAAATTCCTTTACTCCTAAGAAATCAGTAACTACCTCAAAGCCTTTTGAACTTCTACATATGGATCTGTTTGGACAAGTGAAAGTAGCATCTCTAAATGGAAAGAAATATGGCTTTGTTTTAGTAGAGGATTACTCTAGGTGGACATGGGTAAAATTTCTAAGAAGTAAATATGAATCCCACATTGTATTTATAACATTCTGTAAACAAGTCATAAATGAAAAAGGTTTTAAGATAGTGTCAATTAGAAGTGATCATGGAGGAGAATTTGAGAACAAATTCTTTGAAAGTTTCTGTGATGAAAATGGAATTTCTCACAACTTTTCTTCTCCTAGAACACCCCAACAGAATGGATTTTTATAAAGAAAGAATAGATCACTCCAAGACATGGCCAGAACTATGTTAAATGATTTAAATTTTGCAAAACACTTTTGGGCTGAAGCAATCAACACTGCATGTTACATTCAGAATAGAGTCTATATTAGGTCTATGTTGAATAAAACACCATATGAATTGTGGAAAGGTAAAAATCCTAGCATTTCTTACTTTAAACAATTTGGTTGTATCTGTTATGTGTTGAATACTAAAGATATCCTTGGTAAGTGTGATTCTCGATCTCAAAAGTGTATCTTCATTAGATACTCTGAATGATCTAAAGCTTATAGAGTGTTTAATACTGAAACTCAAATTGTAGAGGAATCTATACATGTTAAATTTAATGAGAAATAGCTTGACACTGCAAAAACAAAGCAAGATGTTGATATTGTAGATTTACCAGAACCAGAGGAAGCAAAAGCATACAAACCATCAGAAGCAGATAAACAAGCAGAACATAGAGAAGTGAAGGATACAAGCAACTTAAAAGCATATGACACATCTTCAAAGGATGAATCTGATCAAATCAAAATCAGTCATGAGAACTCAAAAGAGAAATTTGGATGGAAATACCAGTCATCTCTGAAGGTGCAAACACGAGAAGGGGAGGTTGAATTGTGTTTGACTAACTTGAATACTTTTTCTGTTTTTGCAGTTTTAAAACAAAACTTGATGTATGAATAAAACAGAGTTAGCAGCGGATATAAAGTAAAAATAAAAACACAGAATTTTATACTGGTTCACCGTTAACGAGGCTACATCCAGTCCCTTCACCTTGAAGGATTTCACTAATTCAAACCTTGAATTACAATAGTTCCACTGACCCTCCAAGTCAGTCTTCTCAAACAGTCTAACAATCCTAGACTCTTGAGGAATACATCACCTTGACTTCCTAAGTCAAGTCTTCTCCTACCAATCTGACAACCCCAGATTGTAGAAGGAATTACAACGCCTTGAATCTAATTGCCAAGTAATATGCTACCCCTTCTGACTCCCTCAGATTGTAGACTCTACTTCAACAACTTAGATCTAACACAAGGGAAAGAAAATAACACGAGTGCTTGCTTCTGGAAAGCTGGAACTCTTAATTAACCTCACTGAAAACTTGAGTGTTTGCTTTGGAAGTGTATGACTTTTTTGTGATTTCCGATACTAAGTCTTCTGTCTTGAGCCTCCTTTTATAGATGTGAATTAGGGTCTCTTCCAAGCTTAATTTCGAGTTATATCTTGCTGGATTCTCTTGCAAAACTACTCTGACCAATCGAGTTTCATATAAATGAAAAACATATCTTTTTATCTCCAGATTTGTTTTCATAAATAACTTGGGCCAATCCTGTCTTTAATTAATTCTGGAACAAATCTTTCTTCCCGCCAATAGCTTATGAACTCCCATACGACTTCAACTTAATTTTGAATCAAATCCTTTTAATACTTTGATCAAATTTAATTAAATATCCACCGTTAATCCTCGTGATTAAATCTGGACTGTTTGATCTTCTGCGCTAGTCCACATCTGGACCATACTATGTGATTTGTTGTGATCCTCTGATTTCGGCCAGCCCTGGACCACACTTTCTGATCTTCTGATCTTTTGATCTCGGCCAACCTGGACTTGCAAACTGATCTGTAGTGATCCTCTGATCTCGGCCAATGCTGGACCACACATTCTAACCTTCTAATTTCGGCCAACATTGGGCCATGGTCTGATCTTTTGATCTCGGCCAACACTGGGCCATATACTTAAATCTGGACCATTGATCTGAACATCTTCCCTATGATCTGGACCAATTTTAAACTGGGTCTGGATTGAACTGAAATTAAATCTAGACAAATAATATTTCAGTCTAGACATTTTACCTTCTGATTTGGATCAGGTCTGGATCAATTCTGAACATCATTTCTTCTGGTCTGGACTTAGTTTCATACCCTAAACCATGCTATCTTCTGGTCTGGGTCAAATCTGGATTGAATCTCTTGTTCTATACCCATTAATTTATCCTTTGATTAAGTCTTGATCAAGTCTGGGCTGTTTATCATTTCACTGCCAGGCCATCTTCTGGTCAGAATAACTTCTGGACTAAGTCTGACAAATGATTTCTTTTGGTCTGGATCAAGTCTCCCTCTGGCAAGCTTCCTTCTGGTTTGGTCCAGGTCTCCTTCTGACTTTGCTTTCTTCTGATCTGGGCCAGCAAAGATATCCTCTGGTAATTTCAGGATGCATCCTTTGGTACCTTCTGGATGCATTATCTTGTGTCTTTATCTTCTGCCTCTGGAAACTTCATCTTCTGGTGGCATTTTAAATTAATCTTTCTAAGTACAAAATAAGGTTACATAGAGTGCTTTTGTAAACATGAAAATCCTAAGTACTTAGAACCAACTTGGTTCCAACAATCTCATCCTGAAAATTTGATCATTGGAAGTGGAAGTGATTTCTTAAGAACCATATCATCACTAAAAGACATCAGCCTATTTGCCTTACTCTCATCGATTGAGCCTACCTCTGTTAGTGAAGCATTGGCAGATGATAGATGGATTATTGTGAAAAAGAATAAGATCTACATTTTTTATAAAGACAAAAAGACTGTGTAAAGATCAAAACGCAAACTCAAAAGAAAATCATCCTTCAAAACATATTAGGTAACTTAGGCCTTAAGGTACTTGATAATAATTCAAATTACATTTCAAATACAATATTATGAGAACCTTCTATATTTAGCATATGCATTAAAAGTATTTCCTAAGTATTTAAATGCATAAACAAATATTTAAAAATAAAGTTTTTAACAAAAATCAACGATGTATTCGACTACAGCTTCTCGTAGCCGAATAAAAACAGTAAGTCAGTAGCAAAAACTGAAGATTTTTATTTGAATACGAAGTGTCGTAGTCAAATACATATAGCAAGTTAGTAGCTAAAACTGAAGATCTGTATTCGAATATGAAGTGTCGTAGCCGAATACAGATGTCAACTCAGTAGCTAAAATTGAACTTTTGTATTCGACTACAGCTTTGCGTATTCGAATACAACTCAAGTCAGTGGCAAAAATCACATACTTGTATTCGACTACGATGTATCGTATTCGAATACGAAGTTCAAATTTTGAATAAAAACTGAACGTTACAGAAGTGTATTCGAATACACTAAAACTGTATTTGAATACAACTTCGAAACAATGCAATTTTTCAGTTCTGGATCATTGCATAAGTTTATCAAAACTTATGGGAACAATTGCCACTAATCTGAAGTGTTGTCTATGGAGTATAAATACCTCATAGCTTCAGTTCTTACTGACGATATCTACCTACCAATCTTAGAACTATTTTCTGAAATATCAAACACTTTTAAAGCTTCATTTTCATATTTTCAAGTACATGTTTTTCAATTTCATATCATTAAGAAAGGTTCTCAGTTGTACTTGGAAGTGTGCTTGATTAGTATCATTATACTTAGTATTATATTCTTGTTCTTAGAAAAGAACATATTTCCAAAATCATTTGAAGTTATTGTATTAATTGAAGAACTTAGTGTAGATTCTTCAAGTGTTGTTAACTAAGATAGTGGTGTGCTATCTTAGACAAAGTGTTAAGAATTTCTAACTGAAGTTTTAGTGTTAGACTTGTAACTTATTCAAACAAATAGTGGAAAATCTCTTGTGGTGTGCAAGAGGACTGGATGTACCCTTGGTTGTAAGGGGAACCAGGATAAATTTATGTGTGATTTACTTACAGTCTTTTACAAAGCTTTCATACACTTAACACAACCAGCAAAATAATTCACAAAACTCTAAAAACCAGGAAAAGTTTTTAAACACCTAATTCACCCCCTCTTAGGTGCGCCTCTATTCTTACATATTGCAATGCAAGAAGAGTTAAATGAATTTAAGAGGAATGATGTTTGGGACCTAGTTCCAAGACCAGATAGGAACATTGTTGGAACCAAGTGGGTCTTCAAAAATAAGCTAAATGAAAAAGGTGAAGTGGTCAGAAACAAGGCAAGACTTGTGACACAAGGTTACAGTCAACAAGAGGGCATTGATTACATTGAGACATTTGCTCCAGTGGCCAAGTTAGAAGCTATTCGTATCTTATTGTCTTTTGCTGCAATTACATTGAGACAATACTTTGTTTAGAAGATCAATAGAAAATGATATTTTGATAATTCAAATTTATGTTGATGACATTATTTTTGGATCTACTAATGGCATTCTTTGTCAAGAATTTTCTGAATTAATACAGCATTAATTTCAAATGAGTATGATGGGAGAACTTAAATTCTTCCTAGGGATACAAATTCAGCAAAGTCCAGAAGGTATTTGCATTCACCAAACTAAATATACAAAGGAACTTCTCAAGAAGTTTAAAATGAGTGATTGCAAACCTATGGCTACACCAATGCGTCCTACTTGTTCACTTGATAAAGATGAATCAGGCCAAAAAGTTGACCAGAAAATCTACAGAGTGATCGGATCATTACTCTAACTTACTGCTTCTAGACCTGATATCATGTTTAGTGTGTGTGTATGTGCCCGATTTCAATCTGGCCCTAGAGAATCTCATCTAACTGTTGCTATGAGAATTCTTAGATATCTAAAAGACAATACAAACCTTACCTTGGTCCACAAGAAATCTCCTAAGTACCAACTTAGTGGATATTGTGATTCTGACTATGCTGGAGATAAACTTGAAAGGAATAGCACCAATGGCTATTGCACCTTTTTAGATGACAACTTGATCTCTTGGTCCAGTAGGAGACAACACATCATTGCCATGTCAACAGCAGATGCTGAGTACATTTCAGCAGCTGGCTGCAGCTCTCAACTACTCTAGATGAAGCATCAACTTGAAGACTACAAAATATTAGAATCCAACATACACATTTACTGTGATAACACCTCTGCAATTTGTCTAACCAGAAACCCAATCCTACACTCAAAAGCTAAACACATAGAGATCGAACACCATTTTATCAAAGATTATGTTCAGAAAGGAGTACTCAACATTAAGTTTGTAGACACTGAACGTTAATGGACTGACATATTCACCAAACCTCTACTTAAAGATAAGTTTGACTTCATCAAGAAAAACCTAAACCTTACTTTGTTAAATGATTAATATTGTAATGTCTTCAAGTAGTTTAGTTTACATTAGGTGGTTTTTAAAAAAAAATCATTAGAGGATGAAAAAAAAAATTCATTCTAATTCAGCAACATTTCTTTTTGTCTGATGACAAAGGGGGAGAAGATGTAGTATTTGAGAAAATATCCGAGGAAAAGATGATGTATTTGAAAAGGGGAGAAGATGATGTATTTGATATGGTATCTGGGCATTAGACTTAGGGGAAAAAATATAAAATCAAGCTTAGTCTTAGGGGGAGTCAAAGTCAAAAGAAAGAAAAATTATTATAAAAAATACATGGTTTTGTCATCATCAAAAAGGGGGAGATTGTTGGAACCAAGTTGATTCTTTCACTTAAAGTTTTGATGTTAACAAAAGTATTTTATGAAAATAACATATTTGACTTAGAAGAAGAATGAAAAATGCCACCAGAAGATACAAGTCAGAAGCAAGATGAAGTCACCAGAGGAAGTCATCAGAAGATACAAGTTAGAAGCAGGATAAAGGCACCAGAGGATGGTCACCAGAGGATGATCACCAGACGATGGTCACTAGAGGATATCATCAGAGGATATCATCAGAGGATATCACCAGATGATATCATCAGAGGATATCATCAGAGGATATCACCAGATGATATCATCAGAGGATATCATCAGAGGATATCACCAGAAGATATCATCAGAGGATATCACCAGAGGATATCATCAGAGGATATTACCAGAGGATATCACCGG
This sequence comes from Cicer cuneatum, assembly GCA_037974295.1. Classification (NCBI taxonomy): domain Eukaryota; kingdom Viridiplantae; phylum Streptophyta; class Magnoliopsida; order Fabales; family Fabaceae; genus Cicer; species Cicer cuneatum. Next base: position 47,400,242 of record JBBPBO010000003.1, on the reverse strand, counting down.
AGGATATCATCAAAGGATATCATAAAAAGATCCCATCGGAGGATATAATCAGAAGTTCCCATCAGAGAATACAATCAGAGGATCCCGTCGGAGGATAATTCTAGAGGATCTCATTAGAGGCACAAATTAGAAGCTACATCATTAGAAGCTTAAAGTATGCTCAAAACAGAATCTGAGCAAAATGCTCAAAACAAAATCGGAGCGAAAGACTCCATAAACATAATCTAGCTGAAAGTATGCTCAAAACAGAATCTGAGCAAAATGCTCAAAAAAAATCGGAGCAAAAGACTCCAGAATCGAAGTTAAAGTTCCAGAAGGATATAGTTCAAACATTAAAAATTTAGTTTGTATGAAAGACCTCAAGTTAAAAGGTTTGAGGACTCATGATTATCATGTTGTAATGGAGCATTTGCTACCAATAGGTATACGTTCCATTTTACTTGAAAAAGTTCGACAAGCCATAACTAAATTATGTTTCTTCTTCAGGGACATTTGTAGTAAATAGATCGATCTTCAGAAATTACAGACATTGCAAAGGGAAATTGTTGTTACTTTGTGTGAGCTTGAAATGTATTTCCCACCCTCGTTTTTTGATATAATGGTTCACCTTATTGTTCATCTTGTTAAATAGACACAACTTTGTGGGCCAGCTTACATTAGATGGATGTATCCAATAGATCGATATATGAAAATATAAAAAGGGTACGTAAATAGTAGAAGTCGACCAAAAGGTTGTATTGTTGAAGGGTACATTGTCGAAGAAGCTGCTGAATTTTGTACTGAATATCTATCCAATGTTGACTCCATAGGACTTCTTATCTCGTCATTCGGGAAGAATAACAGGAGAATGGATAATTGGAAATAGAGTAATGACTATATCAAGGACAGAATGGGAGAAGGCACAATTGTATGTTATACACAATGATGATGAGGTTCAATTGTATGTTAGAATACACAAGTATCAGTTATCTAGTTTGAACATGAATAGGAATAAAAATTGAATAACACGATAGCACAATCGAAGTTTTATAACATGGCTAAAAAATCACATTAACTCAAAGTTTGATATAGACCCCGCTTCAATTTCAGATAGATTGAGGTGGCTAACCAATGACCCGAGTTTGCATGTCTTTTCTTACACCGGTTATGTAATTAACGGCTATACATTTTATACCACAAGACAAGATGATCAAACCACTATGCAAAATAGCGGAGTCACTCTAGTAGCTGAAGTGATGCATATCTCAAGTGCAAAAGACAAAAACCCAATATATGCAAATCTATCATATTTTGGGGTTATCGAGCACATATGGGAGTTGGATTACACAATGTTTCGTGTTCCCATCATTGGTTGCAACTGGGTCGATAATAATAATGGCATTCAGATTGATGAGTTAGGGTTCTTGCTTGTCGATTTTAATAGGGTGGGATACAAAGATGAGCCTTTTATTTTAGCGTCGCAAGCTCAACAAGTGTTTTATGTCACTAATCCTGCTGATGATAAATGGTATGTTGTCCTATCGACTAATAAAATAAGTGATGATAACAACAACGTTGAAGATGTTGGTAATGATATTTTCTTTGCGACATCACAACCACGTGAAATTGATTCAATTGATGATGGTTTATATCTTATACATGATCATGATGAGGGAATTTGGATTAATTCATCATTTCGTATCGTTAAAGGACAAACAAATGTGAATCCCACAAGGAAAAGAAGAAGGGCATCTTAAGGTGTTTATGTGTTTTATATAAGTCATGTAATTTGTACTCGTCATGTAATTTATACTAATTTCATGTAACTTGAACTAAAAAAAACTAAGTTCACGTAATTTATACTAATTAGCAATTTGTTTGACCTGCCAGAACTGAGTATTTAGCATTGAACTGATCATGTAATTTAGCATTGATATACAGGTATTTAATTAATTATTTGGAAAAAAAATTATTTTGCCCATAAGTCATGTAATCTGAACTCATCAATTAATTTGTTTGACCTACCAGAACTGAGCATTTATCATTTTAGCATTTAGCTTGAATTGTATTTGATTTTATCCTTATACTGATTTTCTGCAAGAATTGTATTAAAATTATTTTTACTTTTGATTTTTATAAGTAATTTTAATTATAATTTTTTTAATTATATTAATTAATTAATACTATATATTATTTTAGAGATGACAATTGGTATCAATGAGTATGGATATTATTATCTCACTACTCTATCCGTAAGATTAAAATGATATACATATTCTATTTAATTTATATCCATATGTTTGGTATTTTACAGCGCTTTTTTCCATAAGCGCTATAACAGGCTTTTAAAAATTAAATTACAAATCATTTACAGTGTTTTTGCCCATAAGCACTGTATAAGGCATTTAAAAAATAAATTTCAAAACACTTACAGCGTTTTTGTCCATAAGCGCTACAGAAGGCTTTTAAAAAATAAATTACAATTACAAAACATTTTTAGCATTTTTGCCCATAAGCGGTGTATAAGGCTTTTAAAAAATAAATTACAATTTCAAAACATTTACAGCGCTTTTTTCCATAAGCGCTGTAAAATGCTCATATAGCACCTTTTATATAGTGTGTCTATAAGCGTTGTAAAAGAATATTTAAGGCGCTTTTTATATAGTCTTTTAAAGCACTTTTTGTGGAAGCGCTATAATAGGTTAGGTCTTTTAAAGCGCTCTTTGGAAAAGCGTTGTAAAAGGGTTTTTTAAAGTATTATGTAAACTGATAATAAGAAACTGCCTCTTCATTTTCTTCTTCATTACATATTCTCCCTACGAACTTGGCAGTGTGAAACTCTTCTTCATTACGTACTCTCCATACGAACCCGGCCCTCTTCTCCCTAGTGCGAACCCTATTGTCTATCTTCATTATGTACTCTCTGTTTTCATTATTCTCCATTTTCACTACGAACTATCCCTACGAACCATAAAGGTTTTTAAGGTGTTTTTTATTTAGTTTTTTAAAGCACTCTGTGGAACCCTAGTGCTCTCTTCTCGCTGCACAAGTCATTTCTACTTGTATTTCTGCGAAGTCGTAACCCTAAAATACAGGTATTGTAATTAATATACTTTTGTTGTCACTAAACTTATAGTGCATGTTGTATTTATTCAATTTGTTATTGTCATTAAACTGCATGTTGAACTTATACTGTTGAAATGTGTAGATAAATGGATTCCAATAACGATTTAGGTCGCCAAAATGATGAAGTTGTCAATACTGACGTTGTAAACACTGAAGTTGCCAACGCTAAAGGTTATGAAAATGAAGTGAAACATGGGGCAACTATAATGCAAAAAGTCATCAAAGCAAGAAGTAGTGGAATAAAATTTGAGGTATATATACTATACTTTTGTTTAGATTTTATTTTTTTTCTTTTTTGAAAGCAAGCAGTTACACTCTATGAGTTTATTAGGTGGGATGGAATGAAAGTGGCCAGCCGATTGAGCCCAACAGTTCAATGATGGTAAGTTACATTGGTGCTGTTGTTCGTCAAAATATCCCAATAACAATTGATGATTGGAGAGACAAAGCTTTGAAGGATGCTAAAGACACATTGTGGAGTGATATACAAGTAACTTTTTTACTCCACTTTTTTGTTACTTATAATGTTTTCCATTGAAATACTTTTATTCAAACTCTTTATTTATTTGGTTTGCAGTCAGCTTTTAACATTGAAGATATGCGGAAAAATTATGTGCTTAGAGTTGCTAGTATAATTCACAGAGGATTTAGATCTCATATGTTGAATTGTTACTTAAGAGACAAGTGTGGAAATTTGAATGTTGAAGCTCCATAAATTTACCAACACTACATATCAACTGAAGAGTTGAGCTCTTTTGTAGCTAAACGTTCAGACCCCACATTTGTGGTAATATTTAATTTAGTAGCATGTGTGTTTTATTCATATTCATATCTTATTTTTTTACACGATCGTTATTTTTTTATTTATATATAGAATATAAGTACAGCAAATCGGGGAGCAAACAAAGAACCTAATGCATCCATACAAAAAATCGCGTATGGGGTATTCACGTTTAGAGCAAAAAATTGTAAGTAAACATCACTTTTATACATTGTGGTAGATTTTAAACTATAGTTTCTAACTAATATTTTGTTTATGTCTTAACAAACAGCTGCAAGAGACGAAATTCGATCAATCATTGGGTCGTCATATCTTGTGGAAGGAGACTCGCGTTAATAAAGATGGAATAGTGGATAATGAAAATGTACAACAAGTTATCCAACAATGTGTAAGTATACTATCACTTTAATATTTTTTAATATTGTCTTTTAAAAATTATATTGAACTTATCTTTTTAATACTACATGTATTTTAGGAAAATTTGGAACAATGTCCTAAAAATCAAGATGAGAATAAAGAAGTTAGCTGCAGGGACATTCTTTGCAAGGTATTCAATGTTCCTGAATATTCTGGCCGTGTGAGGGGTAATGGATTTGGTGTGACTCCCAAAAGTTATTTTTCACATGAGAAGCGCACAAATCCATTGAATGATCAAGTATTAAAAGCGCTGAAAACCCTATCGGAGCAAGTTGCATACTTGGTTAAAAAGGATAAGGAAAAGCAACTTCCAGAGGGTCAACGTGAAATGCATATAGACAGTGAAAATGGAAGTTGCAACATTGGCCATAAAAGTCTCATGAAGGTAATTAATTACTCAACGAAATAAGAAATTCATTCAACCTAATTGTTTCACATACTTATGTATTAACCATTGATTTAAGGTGTTTCACATTGCTTGCTATACTTGTCTTCCCCTACCCGTCGCATGGTTGGGAAAGCAACATTGTACAATACATTGGGAGAAGTATGCACAACAATCCTGTCCCTGTCGGCCATGTTAAAGTGTCACCTGTGATAGCTTTAGAACCACTTGCACTGTTGCCTATCCCCGACAACGACGGAGATATGAAATTTTTGGGAGAAGCAATAGAAAGCTGTGTGGCATGGCCGAAAAATCTTGTTGGCATTGAGGATGTATATTTTAATTGATATGTATGTTTAGTTGTATGATTATGTTTAATTGCTGATTTTTCCGCTTTTAATTTCACATTTATTTAGATCTTGCTAAATGGAATGATAAGAAGACCCCTTGCAACGAGTCTGTCACTTCACCAAAAAAGGCAGAAAAGGTTTGACACATACATCAATTGTAAACGAAATGATTAGCTTACTATAATAACTAACAAACTGATCAACCTCATTTTTTCAGATTCAACCAAAAAATAAACCCGCTGCACCGCAAGTGCAAGTTCGTGAAAAAAATCAATCTTCCAAAATTCAAAAAATAGATCGAGGAAAATCAGTTGTTGCTCCTAAAATAAGTCATCCACGCCTTTTTCGATTTGGGTCGTGTCTTGACATAACAACAAAGATGAATATGGAGAGCAATAATGATACACGTATCATAAGCATGGAAAAAAGGTATTTTCGGAGATGAGTATGTAGAAATACTTGGCAAAGAGCAAATATATGAACTTCTCAATCATAAAGAGTTGAGTGCTATTGTCATCAGCATATACATTAGGTAATATAAATACTTTATTTAAGATAAAATTTACTTTTTAATTGCATCACTGCCATATTTATTGATAATTAATCTAATTTTATATTTTCATTGAAGGTTTTTGTATGAAAAGTTGGTTTGCACGCGCAAATTGACAAGTAGATTTGCATTCTTATCTCCCCATAAACTATCCATCTTTAAGCTCGATCCAGTTAATGTAAAAAAGTATGTAGTTAATATACTTTTAGAAAATAAAGAGAAGGATAAGTTGTTTCTGGCACCATATAATTCAGGGTACGTAATTAGATATTTTATCTATATCTTTTTTAATTTATGATACTTTATGAGTAGTGTAAACAAATTTGTCAACCAAATTTTTGTTGTTGTAGGCAACATTGGGTGTTGTTTGCCATCAATGCGACCTCTGAAATTATATATTATTTAGACCCATTGCATGGTCATTACAACAATCACCCTGATATAAAGAACATCTATGACACGTAAGTAATATTCATTTATTTCTTACATATATAAATAATGTGTTTGGTCATTGAATAATAATCACATTTATTTGATAGTGTTTTGCAAATTTTTCACGCTCAAATGGGTGCTTCAGTGTCGAAGAATAAGTCAAACAACATCTCATGGCTTCCAATAAAGGTTTGAAATTTTTGTTATAGAACTTAATTATATGCCTTTAAATTTTCATTTACAATCAATGCATAAATATTTATTGGCGTACATATTTTATTTTATAGTTTTCGCGTCAAACTAACAACATAAACTGGGTATACTATATAATGGGGTTCATGAAGGAGATTGTTGATCTGAATCAACATATAATTCCAGAACTGGTACGTTATTTTCATTATATTTTGATTTTCATATATAAACTATATATATATATATATATATATATATATATATATATATATATATTTGATTCTAACTTATTTATGTTCAAATATTATATCACATATTATTTTGACAACTTCAATCCAACATACTCTGAAAGTGATCTCAAAGAAATAAAAGAAGAATGGTGTCAGTTTGTCCTCGAACTGAAAGTTATATAATTTGTTAATAGGTGAGTTTCACATTGCTGGAAATTGTAATTTATTATTGTATATTTTGGTGTGAACTGATCATTATTCTAATTAGTTTATTTTATTTTTTTGTTACAGTAGGGTAAATAAAGAAATCGATGGAGAAATTGCTACTGGACTGACATGTAATTTGTTTTGTGAATATGTAATTCATACTGTAAATATGTTGCTACTGTCAATAACTTGTAATTTATTGCTACTTGTAATTTGTTGCTGTGAATATATATGTAATTGATATTGTTGATGTGAATATGAAATTTGATATTTGTGAATGTGAATTTTAATGTTGATAAGAATTTGAATGTGATACTATTTGATGTTGATAATAATGTCATAAAAAAGACAGCACTTTTTTAAAAAATGCCATAAATTGAAATCTCATCTTTTTACATCACTTTTTTTAAGTGTTTTTCTAAGCCTTTTACAACGCTTTTTTAAAAAAGTGTTGTAAAACTAGTAAAACTAGTATAAGAAGCGCTATATATGGACCTATTACAGCGCTTTTTTGAAAAAGCGTTGTAAAACTAATATAAGAAGCGCTATATGGACCTGACCTATTACAACGCTTTTTTGAAAAAGCGTTGTAAATCTAGTATAAGAAGCACGCTATATATATATATGTACGTATTATAGCGCTTCTTTGAAAAAAGCGTAAAACTATTACGAGAAGCGCGCTATATATATACATATTACATTGCTTTTTTGAAAAAGCGTTGTAAAACTATTATAAGAAGCGGTATATATATATATATATACATATTACAGCGTTTTTTTTTATTTTTAATAACGTTGTTGTATCTTTTTACAGCACTAGATACTACAGCGCTTAAAAGGGATGTAAAGGACTTAAAAAAAGCACTTTAAAAGACTATTTTTGGTGTAGTGCAATATCCATGATTTTAATTTCGTTTTCTCAATTTTTCTAAACCTAAATTAAAAAAAATCCCTCTTTTTGTTTTTATTGATTCTAAATTCAATTAGTTGAGTCAGAACCCATATTCTTGTAATCACACAACATTAAATAAGTAACCCATATTCTTGTAATTACACAACATTAAATTCATGATACGTAAATGTGAATGCAATGTCACACAACGAGCTTATGCGTCACACAATGAGTTTTACTAGAACAACCAGGTATTAAACACACATTTCATCATGCGACTATATATTCGCATTGCACGACGAATAAAATGATAGAATTAGGTCTCTTTGTCTTGGTATGCATGGAAGATGGATGAATTTGATTTATCCTAAACATAAAAGTTGTAGGTAATTGAATTAGATGTAAAAGAATAAGAATCGTATTTATTGAATAAGTTTAACTCGAGATACAGTTCTAACATTTCAAAAGTCACCAGATAAATTCCCAGATAAATTCAAAAAAATGAAAAAGGTATCTAATAGTATAATACCAACTTCCTAGACTCAAAGGCCCACCTTAACACTAAAATAAGCTTACTAGTACTTCTTTGTAAGCCACATAATGCATATCTCTATTGGATAATTAGACTAAAGTGAAATAACGGAAATTGGGATGTTACACTTGTAATTCAATTAGATGTGAGGATGAGAGAAAAGGAAATGGGGTATTCTCGAAGAGGGAGGTTATTTTAAGCTTCAATAATTTAATTGATGAAGTAGAATTATTGGGTTTATCTTTAATTGGTTGGCAATTTACTTGGATGCAATCGGATGGATCTTCTATGAGTAGTTTGGATAGATCTTTGTCGTCAGGAAGTTGGTGTGTGGCATGACCTAATTGTTCTCAATGAGCTTTGTACATCTAAATTCTTGAGGAAAAAATGAGAAGGTTACCCATAAAAGGAGAAAAATGTATGAATAATCTTTCTCTCTCTCTCTCATACTTTTCAACAACCACTTCTAGCCTACAAATGCAGGGAAGCCTCTCTCTCACTTTCACGAAGTTGAGGAGGATCAAATGAGAACATTATCAAGTTGTGGATGTTACACTAAACACTTACAAAGGTTTAGAAACATACTTTACTACCTTAAGACATGTGCCCAAGGGTGATATTAGCTTTCTACGTAATTCTAAAGTTCTCCCTCGCTTACAAATACAAGAAGCTTCAAAACTCAAAGACTAGAATACTACACTTGCATCATAACCCAATTTTTAAAGTTCAAACTATCAAAATCTCTTTATCAAACACATTCCTACTTACTAAATCAAATTCCCTAATCAACTTATTTTAAGCGTGGTTTCATATATCAATCTTATACCTTTTGAGTGTAAGCAGATCCCAAAAACAAACTACCATATTCTTATAACATCTTTAAGTCTCTTTAGTTTTAAATGTAGTTTGAGTGATGTGTGTGTAGACTGTTGGAACCAAGTTGGTTTTATATTTAGAGTTTTGATATTAACAAAAGTATTTTATGAGAACAATATATTTGACTTCAAATAGTATGAAAGAAGATATGGTCAAAATTTGAAGAAGATTTGATCAAAATTTGAAGAAGATTTGATTAAGATTTGAAGAAGATTTGATCAAAATTTGAAAAAGATTTGATCAAAATTTATCTACAACAAATTACGAACAGAATCAATGTGAATAATTTACAATCTCAATCTAAACAAAAAATGAACAGAATCAATTTGAAGAATTTACAAACGCAATCTGAACAAAATACAATTCATAATTAAACAAGGATCAAATTGAAGCTCAAATTTCAACTATAAATAGATACTCAAGGCTAAAGAAGAATATCATCGAAAAGTAGAAAATAGTAGTCTTAGAGTTCAAAGACAGAAATACTCGTTTCAAGTTAGAAATATTTTCTGAGTGTTATTTTCTTAGAGTGTGAGAGTTATTATTATTATTAGCTTTCTAGAAGCAACTACTCAAGTTCTAATCTCTTGTATCCAACCCGATAGTGGTTTAGTTCCTTCTTCAATTTGGGATTGCCAGGTTGTTAGGAGAAGACTTGGCTTGTAGCGTCAAGGTGGTGTTGTTCCTCAAAAGTCTGGGGTTGTTAGGTTGTTTGGGAAGACTGGCTTGGAGGGTCAGGTGCTTTGTAATTCAAGTTATTTGAATTAGTGGATTAAAGCCTTCTGAATGAGGGGACTGGATGTAGACAAGTTAGTGGCGAACCAAGATAAATCTATGTGTCAAATTATTTATGTTTTCATTGCTTGCTGCCTCTGAATCTTATTGCTTCTACTCTAAGTAAGTAACCAAAAACCAAACTAGTTTGAAATTTATTTATAAATTATCAAAAATTTGTCAATTTTGGCAAACACAATTCAACATTCATTCTCGTATTTGCACCTTCGTGTAGACTTCTTAAGGCTAAAAACAAACTACAAGTGTAAGTCTTATCGGGCTAAGTGAATACATATTGTATAGTCGTGTGTGACTATAAGTGAAAGTGATGAGTTGAGAATGTTCTTTATGCACTATAGGAAAAATCTCGTAGTTGTGAGGATTAAACCAGCCCATATATATTATGTGAACCATGACACTTCTTGTGTGTGATATCATTATTCCTACTCTTTACTTTGTGTCTTATACTCATCACACAACAGATACTTGTCATTTAACTTATTGATATACATGAATCATTTAATATATTGTGGAACCTCTTCATATAGATAAGGTTCTTTTTCAAAATTTCAAAGTTTACCTTGAGAAAGTTTTTAACTACCAAGTTTAAAATTTAAAAGTGTTGCAATTCAAACTCCTTTTGATTTATTTATGACTTCTCCCCTATTTACATTTCTTAGCTTGAACTTTGTGATAAAAGAAAAAACATTTTGTCTTTATAAAGAATCCAAAGCAAGGTTGACCTCATGGATTTTTTTTTTCATACTTCTTTTGGAAACAACTTATGACAAACTCATAAGTTGTTTTTTAGTTTATTTTGATCAGTTCTCCATGAATAGTTATGAAAATAGCTTATATGAAATCGGTTTGACTTTATTTTGTCTTTGTTATAGAAATAGTTTATACATAAGCACTTATATAATAAGCATTTATTGTATAAGCGTTTAATTAAATTGTTTATAAAAAAAATACTTAAGCACTAATTTTAAACAATATATTCTATCACATCAAAAATCTCACTTTTGGAGGGGATATAACAATTGACTTATTTGAATTTATCTATGATCATAATCATTTGTTAAAACATTTATTAAAGAAATAATTTATACATATAAATACTTATATGATATCCACTTATGTTTTAAGTATTTAATTAAGTTGTTTACCTAATTAATTATAACATAAATTAAATGATATTTAAGTCCTAATTTTAAACAATATTCTCTCCCGTCAAAATTTTAATTTTTTGCAGAGAGATAAAATTGGCTCACAAGGGATTTTCTCTCCTCATTTCCCCTTCAAAGGAGAATAGATCGGAAACTAAATAATAAACTCAAGATAGTCGAGTTGAATTGATAAGAGATAAAACTTCAAAATAGATCATAAAATCCGACATAATCACAAATAATAAATCATAAAATAGCAATTGAATTCAATATTGCCTCAAAATCGTCTAGATGCTTCAATAAAACAAAATATGTCCAACAACAAAATAAATTTATAAGTAATTTAATCTAAAAACATAATCTATATAAACAATGATATAAGTATAAATTCTAACATAATATCGTGAGGTTAAATTAGTGCATGCTCTAGTCCTAAGTTAATCGTCATTTCAAAATCATGAAAATATGCTTTGGTCATTGTTGAAGCATATGATTCCAAATCTATAGCATTCTACTCTGTCATTATCCATGTCATCTGCATATCGTAATTGAAGTGTAAAATAATGAATATGTTGTTATAAGAATAAAACAAAAACAAATGGATAACAAATTGTTACATATCGAATAACTAAGTAAAACCATACAACTAATTGCTAGTACAAATCAAAACTTAGGAGGAGGAAACAAGAAAGGGAACAAAGTTAAAATGAAATGAAATCTCGAATACTTAGGGTTTGTTGGATAGTGTTTTGCTTTTTAGTTTTTAAATTCTATTCTCTAAATTAATTTTAACAAACTGTTTTAAAAAATGAAATGAAAAAAAAATATGTTTGATAAACTCAATTTTAAAAACTGTTTTGGAGAAGTATATGAAAAACTTGTTTGATAAATTTTTTTCAAAATATACTTTAAAAACTTAAAAAATAAAACTTGCTTGATATATATTTTATCATCCAAACAATTAACTTATTTTAATTTTATATTTTTTTCCAATTATATTCTTTAATTAATATTATGTTATTGTTCTTAAAACACTTTATTCCACTTTGATTTATGATAGAGAAAAATACAATCATTGTTAATAAATTTGATAAAATTAGTATTTTTTTTCTTTCAATTTTTGTCATTTATTAATGTGTGAAATGAATAAAAATGACATTTATTGTGATCCTGAGAGAATATTTTTTTTGTCTTAACCCTTTAGTTTCCAAAGGAATGTGGCACTGCTAATAGTCCGACTTTTTCATTTATAGCTTTTTCTTTTCTTTTATTTATAGTTATTTTTTAATATGTTAGTTAATGAATATGTATTTTCGAAAATAATTAAAACAATTTTTATATTTTTATTTTTTCTAAATATGTAGACAAATTCATTTAATAGGCTTTAAACTTCTTTATAACAAGTAAAATTGACACAAATTTTAAAAAATATTTTTGCAAAATAAACATTTAATTAAAATATCTATCGTAGAACATATTTAAAGATTACTTAAAACTCTAACAACAAGAGGCAAACCTCTTATTTTGTCATGGTGTTTGACTTTGACTGGGACTACCCCAAACAATATTATTTTTTGGAACAAAGTATAGTGTTATGTTTAGCTACCCTTATAATATATATTTAGTTTATCCAAATAAATTTATTAGTAAAAAATAAGAGACAACAAAAGTAAAACAATTACAACTTGATTGATATATCTATTCATATTATTTTGACACTTTCAATTTCTACTGCAAATTCAAATAAAATATATTTAGCACTAAAAATGTCAAGATATGACTTATAAATAAAATTGATGATTAATTTCTTATAAACAGTTTAACTATTTACATTAAAAAAGACATCGCTAATTATTATAGATTTGCTAAAAAATAAATTTGACTTCTTAATATGATGTCAAATACTACTTTTTTAAATAATTATTATCTATTTTTATTTTCTTTATAGCAGTTTTATTACAATATACATTTTATAGAAGTAAAAATTATTATAAATTTTTCCGTTCATCGATGAAATTTAATATATTAATTTTAAAAATATATTTTATATTTTCTTTATAAATTTGGCACCTCATAAAAATTTAATATATTTTATTTTTAAAAATATATTTCTAACACATTTAAATATTACATGTGTGACCTAAAATTTCTAACAAAAACAATCAACCTTGTGTACTCAACAACTAAACAACTAGAGTCAAATATTTTTTATGTATAATATACTTTATCCACGTTATTTTGATTATATGATTTGAGTTGTACGCAATTTTTAAGAAAATGATTAATTATGTTGATTTCAATAATAAAATTAGTTTTATTTACTTAAATATTCTTATTAATTAGAGTTAGTTGAAAAGTTTGAGGAGTTAAGATATAGTAAATAATATTATATTAGTACGGTAGAATGCCAAATAATTTAAAACATAAAAAAAAAAAAAACCATTTAAAATGAGACAGAAGAAAGAACAACATTTAATTAATTGTGAGAGTAAATTTGTTCCAAAACTTAATTTTATGAATATGTTTGAACACATCAGGAGTTATTAGTTTTATATATGTATCCATTTAAATTAAATGATGTAGATATTTCTAGAGATACTTCTCTTTGTTTTTTTTACTATTTAAAAATTTAACATTTGTAAAAAAAACAATGCCATGGTAGAAGTAAATCCTAGCTACTAGAAGTGTTATAGATATAATTGGTTTTTTGTTTTATGTAAAGAATTTCGAAATTAAGTGTCTCTCGAGTTTTAATCCATGATAATATATAACTTAGCAATTTTATTATTAGTTAGCAATTTTAGTATTAGTTGAACTAGACTTTATATATTACGATTTTATCATTAATGAAAAGACACACTTTTATTTTCTGTGTGTTTTTGGTTTTGTTTTTTAAAAGAGAAAAGTAAAATTGAATATATGGTTAACCTTTTCTGATTGTTTGCTTTTAAAAATTGAAAAATTGAAAAAAAAATTTCAAAAAAAAATATTACAAAAGTGTGAATTCAAACAAATTTTAAATTATTTTACTTTTTAAAAAGAGAAAATAGTTTTAAAAAACTAAATCAAGCATGCCCTTAATCTAATTATCTCTCCAACAGAAAAAGGGTCAAGTAAATTGTTAATGAAAGTTGAAAAATAACTACACTCGATAAATTTATTGTATTTCAATTTTAGTTAATTTATAATTTTCTTTAAATAATGGTCTTTTAAATATTTTTTTGTCAACAATTTCGGTCCTTACTGTTAAATTATTTCATGTGTATCATGTGAATTTTTAAATAACTTTTTGCATACATATTTAGTATACTATAAAAATTTCTTCTACAAAAATTTAGAATTTTTTAACAAGGGTTGAATTAAATATGATTTTCTTAAACTTTTGACGCTTAAAAAATTATATTTAATTTATCTTAAATTAAAAAATTATAAATATTTATAGATGAGATTCTTATAATATTTTAAAGACGATTACAAAAAATTATTAAAAAATTTGAATAATATATATAAATTGGCTTAAAAATAAAGACTAAAATTATTATAAATAAAATATTTGAGATATTATTGATTGAAGAAAAAATTTACAAATGCCAAAAACTTAAAAAATTAATTTCTTAACTAGTTGATAGAAAGAAATCGTTTTTCTTTTTACGTAACTAATAATTTAATAAAAATTTACTACAAAAGCTTATTTTAATTAAAAAAATGCTGTTAATTATTAACTTTTCAAGATATATGTTACCTTAAATAAAATAGAGGAAAGAAAGTATGTGAACAAAATATAATGACTTTACAAAACTATAGTAATATCTTTTTATTACATTCTTATTTTTTATAAAGATTTTTTTCTTACATTCTTTTACTTTGTTCCATGTTCTATGATAAATTTTTCCTATATATAGAAGTAAAATATAGAAATTTAATTTAATATACTTTTCATCTTACAATGAGTGTCATTTTAGAAAAAAAAATTCTCAAAATAAATGTAATTTACAATTTTCAATGCAACTTTAATTATATTTTTCCTATATTATCCTTCGATAATTATTATATACACAATTTTCAAAGCATTATTATATTTTGCATTGATAATAGTAAAAAAAAACTCACCAATAGATGGATAATTTGGTAAAATAACTTCTCTTTTTCTTCTAATTACTGTATTTCTTAATATGTGTGAAAAAACTTTAAATGACACTCATTGACCATTGTGAAATAAAGAGAGTAACAAGTTGTTAGAACATGACTAGGGATGAGAATAGGTCAGGTCGTCCGACAGAGGTTACGGCCTAACCTACGTCAGGTCCAGGCGAGAATAAACTTTTTTCTTAAACAGATAAGGCCAACAAAGCTTCTAAAAAAGTCTATTTAGTTAAAAAAAGTCAGACTACAGGTTACATAATAAGCCTTTTAGGTCTATTAGGCCGACCTATTTAAATAAATATAAATACGCATATTAACCTCATTTAGTTTTGACATATTTAAATGTATTATTATAAAATATAATTTAAGTATGATGTATATAAAGTCATATTCTTCAAAATGTGACGTTTAATATCAAAATAGAATTTAATTTCATTGACATATTAACTCGTTAATCTATTTAAAGATATGTTTGGTTACTTATTCAAACATATTAAAATAAACTAGGTTTTTAAGTAGGCTAACATGTCATATCAAGCTTCTATCAAGGTCAGACTCAGGGCTAAAAAGTAAGTCTATGATAGGCCATATGTCAGGCTTAGATTTTGAATTTTTGACAGGTCAGACTCAGGCCTAGCAAAGTCTAGCTCGGTCCAACCTATTCTCATCCCTAAGCATGACACAGTCAAGTGGTTGAACATAAATGATTAATCCTTAATTTGAGCATTAAACTTTACTTACTTTTCGAATGACATCAAATTATTGTAACCATTTTCCCGTGAAATTTGAAAGGTTGTTTTTTTCCTCCAAGGTATCATGTATCATCTCGCCATAAGTTAGAGAATAATTCGAAGTCCGAAGATTTATTTAAAAAGTTAACTTCTTACAATAAATGTTATTTTATACGCATTAGTCAAATATTGAACTCATAATCACATGTTTAAGGAATTCAATAATCTGTCATTTGTATTCAAGGGTGACTCTAAGCATGAGCGAAAAAGGCGACCGGTCAGAGGCCCTTTTCTTTAGTGACACCAAAATAATTATTTTTATTTAGTAGTTTATAGTATTAGATGTATTTGATTAATAAGAATTTGAGTTTGAAGATTTAAATTCAACAATCACGTGTTATTGTTTCATTGTAGTATGTTCATTCAAAACTTCTTGTTGATTTGTATATTATAATTGTATATTTTATCAAGTATGTTGCTGGTTATTTAAACATATTTCTTGGAAACATCTT
This sequence comes from Cicer cuneatum, assembly GCA_037974295.1. Taxonomy (NCBI): domain Eukaryota; kingdom Viridiplantae; phylum Streptophyta; class Magnoliopsida; order Fabales; family Fabaceae; genus Cicer; species Cicer cuneatum. The sequence continues at coordinate 47,383,967 of JBBPBO010000003.1, read as the reverse complement.
ATAACAATAAAAATAAAGAAACAAATTAGAATTGACATTGAATTTTAAAAAGTCGAACTTGATAAAAAAAATTATCAAACATGCTACAATTTCTATTGAGAGTTATGTAAATCCATATAATTTAAACTTTGAAGCCGAAAATTTTAAAAATGTTCAATGAAATAGGAATATTGAAGGGTTCGAAATAATAAAAATAAAGATAATTATATAAGAATAGTGAATTTTAAAAAAGATTTAATTTATATATAATGTTAATATAAAAAGTTTTTATAATGTCAATTAATCAGAACCATTTAGTAGATATATTTGACTTTTACGAAAACTACGTTTAAAATCATTTTCATGAATGGGTATGTTGTGCTGACAATATACATTATTTTACACTAAAAATAAGTAACATTTAAACTCTTATAAAAATACAATAAAAATCATATTCAATAGTTATAAAGGCATAATTTCATTGATATGTCCAAAACACGTAAGTTTTCATGGCCGGTATGACTGTGTTAAATTATGTTGGTAATTTTGAAGAGACTAAAACAATTTAAAGGAAGAACATGTACAATGCATGGATTGGACAGTCACCTATGGTGAGTAACATTTTAATAATACATTATGTTAAACAAGAATTTATATTTAAAATTTAAAAATTGACAGCTAAACTAATTATTAAATATTCCAATAATAATCGAGGTATAAAATATTAATAATTTCATTCCTTATCATATACTATACTTAAACCGTACTAAAATAATGGTGTTTTGCCAAAACATTATTTTATATCCAAAACAATAATTTTTTGTGAAAAAAATAAAAAAATATAATTAATTTTTTAAGATATATATTACATTGTTGTCAAAAAGATATATCAACTATTTTTTTTTTTGTACAGCTATATATATTACCTTAAACGATACACGAGAGAACAAAAAACGGCTTTATAAATTTATGGTGCATTCTTTGTTTTTCACATTCTTTTAAGCATATTTTATATTGTTGGGGACATTTATGTTGAGTCATGATTATTTTTTTCTGTATTTGATAAGATTATCTTGCTATATAAATAAATGAAATTTATAGGAATTTAACACAATAATAAGTATTTATTAAAAAAAACGCAATAATAAGTAATGCATTCAAAAACATAAATACAAAAAATATTACTATATTTTCTAATTTCTAGTTTTTTTATATAAATATTATACTATCTATACTATAATTTAGATATAACACAAAGAGACTCCCTATACCAAAAAAATTCAAAGAGAACTAAACAAAAAAATTCAAAGAGAACTGCAAAAATAAGCACCGATAGTAACTAACAATTTTGATCTATTATCGAAAAGAAAAAAAAATTCGATTGTACTTTTTTCTTTATAAATTTTTACTTGACATCACAATTATTATCCAAATTTAATTTTAAATCTACGTCATAAATAAAGGAATTAGTTTTGCTTTTTTTGGATTTATAATTAAAGGATTCTAAAAGTAACTTTCTAAAAGTAATTAATTTATAGAAAATTAATTATGCTTACAGATAGTATTTTTAATGCATTTTAAAATTAAGTTAAAACGAGTACTATACAATAAGACTTACTTTTTTTTTACTCGTACAATAATACTAGCTGTAAGTACAATAAGACTTACTTAAAGATAATATTATTTATGCTTTTTAAAATTTTATTTAAGAGAATTTCTATGATACATTCGAAAATTAATATATTTTAATACTATTAAATTAAATTACTAATAAATAAATGATATGTCATA